>CAKAOJ020001130.1:0-109971 GCA_916701645.2 Sebastolobus alascanus | reverse complement strand
TTGCAGGTACACTTACCACGAGGGATCTCTTTTTATCTCCTTCTTATAACAGTCCCTTAATTGCAGGTACCTAAAAAAATCTCGCTTATCTAAATCGTATTTATCTTTCATATTCTGGAAACTCTCCAGCTCCCCATCTTTCTCTAAGGTGCACCATGCTGTGACTCCTTTTTTTACCCACTGTTTGAATCCTTTATCGTATCCAGCTGGTTTAAAATTACTATCAAATGCCACCCATTTTAGCATATTTATTTATTTCTTCACCCTGTAATATTTAATTATTCTAAACCATATTTCCAAAGTAAACCCTGTAATTGAATCTATACCAGTTTTAACTTTCTTGTACGTGTCTTTATCACCAATGATGGTCTGGACAGGATAACCTCCACACTCTTTTTCCATTTCCTTCCACTTTGCTGTGTATTCTGACTTGCACCAACATACAATATATCTTAACTGGGCAGCATAAAAGTACTCTTTCAGTTTTGGGAGACCCATGCCCCCTTTATCTTTTGGTAGCTGGAGAGTCTCATATCTAACTCTAGGTTTTTTGCCTCCCCAGATAAACCTTGATATGGTCCTGTCCCAGGCCACAAATTGAGTTTGAGGTACCTCTATAGGCAGGGATTGGAACAAATAGAGAAGCCTAGGTTGTATATTCATTTTGATTATCTCAATCCTCGAGTTAAGATCTAGTGGTAAAGTATACCATCGTTCAATGTCTCTTTGTATCTCTTGATTCATCTTGTTGTAGTTTGCTTTGTATAATTTGGATATTCCTTTTGTGATGGTAATCCCCAAATACTTAATTTTCTTTAGATTCCAGTTGAAATTAAATGATTCCTGAACCTCTTTTGAAGGGGTATAGTTAAATGTTAGAATCTGTGTTTTTGAATCATTAGGGCCCGAGCACTGACCGCAGGTCTGCGAAGGCCCTATTGTAATTGGTCCGTTTATTATTATTATTATTATTAGGGCCCGAGCACTGACCGCAGGTCTGCGAAGGCCCTATTGTAATTGGTCCGTTTATTATTATTATTATTAGGGCCCGAGCACGAAAGTGCCAGGACCCAACGGTGTCCTGGCACGAAGTGCGAGGAAACCTATTGTTTTTCTAAGGATTATTAGGGCCCGAGCACGAAAGTGCCAGGACCCAACGGTGTCCTGGCACGAAGTGCGAGGAAACCTATTGTTTTTCTAAGGATTATTATTAGGGCCCGAGCACGAAAGTGCCAGGACCCAACGGTGTCCTGGCACGAAGTGCGAGGAAACCTATTGTTTTTCTAAGGATTATTATTATTATTATTATTATTATTATTATTATTATTATTATTATTATTATTATTTTTCCGCTGGGAGATCGGATTTTTGAGGCCCTTAGGATGCACGAAAACTCACGAAAAGTGGAATATGCATCAGACCTGGTGGGAAATTCAAAGTTCTGTACTGATTGGGCTGGGGTGTCGCCAGCGGGCTCCATAGCGCCCCCTAATGCAGGCAGTTTTCAGGAAAAGTTACTTCGATCTTCACGAAATTCGAGTATGTCATTGTTCACATCTTGAAGTCTGTCTTAAATATTTATGAGATTTTTTCGACCAACAGGAAGTCAGCCATCTTGGATTTCCTGCGTGATTTTAAAATTTACGAACACATGTTTGAGGACTTTAGGATGCACGAAAACTAGTGAAACTTTACACGCATATGCACACTAGTACTTACTTTGATTTGATGGTGTAATTTGTCTTGGGCGTGGCATGTTGGCTCTCTAGCGCCCCCTTATGTCTTTTAGCCTTTACGCATACCTTGTTGTACTCGAAAACTCATGAAAGTTGGCAAAAACATGGACACCTGTGAACTGTACGTGAATGTACAGCCATTGGGTTCAGCGCGTTAAGCGAGCTCCATAGCGCCCCCTACCGCGTGGAAGGCCATAGTTTAAACATAGTTGATCCTATATTCATGAAATTTGGTAGGCAAATCCCGCTCATTATTTCAGACATATTCCTCATTGGGTTTCATTAGCCCCGCCCACCAGGAAGTCGGCCATCTTGAATTTTGTGCGTTTTTCATGTAATTTATGCATACTTTGACGAACTCGTCCTAGGGACTTCATCGGATTCGCGTCAAATTCGGGTGGTATAACCCTCAAACTGGTGCGACGCTAAATTGCGAAGGAATTTTTGATCGCTCGAACGGTGATGTCATAGGTCATGTGAGAAGACGCCATTTTGTCATTTTATAGGTGTGAAACTTTACGATACTCCTCCTAGAGGATTCAAGAGATCCATCTCAAAGTCGGGCAGCAGAATCTCAACACCTTCACGATGCTAAATTGCGAAGCTTTTGTGTTTTTGCGAAACGGCGTTCTTGTGGCGGCGCGGCGAATTTCGATGTTTTGACATGACACAGGAGTCTGATTTAACTTGACTTTACATAGTCCGATCTGCCCCAAATTTCACAAGCTGGATAACAGTCCAGGCCTGAAGACATATATGTAACTTTATGAGTGATAGTCATAGCGCCCCCTACAGGAAACAGGAAAATGTTGTAAATTGACTATGCATTGTCCAATCTTCCCCAAATTTGACATGTTTTATAAGAGTCCCGGCCTGAAGAAATATACGTGCCATTATGAGTGATAGTCATAGCGCCCCCTACAGGAAACAGGAAGTTGTGGTAAATTGACTATACATTGTCCAATCAGCCCCAAATTTGACATGTTTTATAAGAGTCTTGGCCTGAAGACATTTACGTGCCATTATTGAGTAATGGTGATAGCGCCACCTACTGGCAATAGCATATGGTTGTGTACTGCCACCCACCCTCATAGATGTGCCTTTAAAGGATACCCCACAGGTTATCAACAGGTCATTTACGGCAACACGCGCCACACGCAGAAAATACCCTCAAAATTCGGTGTCCGACTTTCATGAAGTGGGCGACAGCGTGTTCCCCGACGTCCGCAAGGGGCGAGGGCCCGCTCATCGCTGCTTGCAGCTTTAATTAGGGCCCGAGCACGAAAGTGCCAGGACCCAACGGTGTCCTGGCACGAAGTGCGAGGAAACCTATTGTTTTTGCTCGGGTTATTAGGGCCCGAGCACGAAAGTGCCAGGACCCAACGGTGTCCTGGCACGAAGTGCGAGGAAACCTATTGTTTTTCTAAGGATTATTATTATTATTATTTTTCTGCTGCGAGATCGCGTTTTTGAGGCACTTAGGATGCACGAAAACTCATGGAAATTGGAATATGCATCAGAAGTCGCGAAAATTGCAATATTCAGTAGTGATTGGGCTCGGGTGTTGCCAGCGGGCTCCATAGCGCCCCCTACTGCAGACAGGTCTGAGAAAAAGTTACTTCAATCTGCACGAAATTCGAGTATGTCATTGCTCACATCTGCAAGAGCGTACTAAATATTTGTGAGATTTTTTTGGCGAACAGGAAGTCAGCCATCTTGGATTTCCTGCGTGATATTAAATTTTACGAACATATGTTTGAGGACTTTAGGATGCACAAAAACTCATGAAACTTTACACGCATATGCACACTAGTACTTTCTTTGATTTGGTGGTGTAATTGGGCTTTGGTGTGGCATGGTGGCTCTTTAGCGCCCCCTTATGTCTTTTTAGCCTTTGAACATACCTTTGACGCCCTTGGTATACTCGAAATCTCATGAAAGTTGGCAAAAAGATGGACACTTGTGAACTTTACGTGAATGTACAGCCATTGGGTTCAGCGCGTTAAGCGGACTCCATAGCGCCCCCTACCGCGTGGAAGGCCATAGTTTGAACATAGTTGATCCTATATTCATGAAATTTGGTAGGCACATCCCGCTCATTATTTCAGACATATTCCTCATTGGGTTTCATTATCCCCGCCCACCCGGAAGTCGGCCATCTTGAATTTTGTGCGTTTTTCATGTATTTTCTGCATACTTTTACGAACTCGTCCTAGGGACTTCATCGGATTCACGTCAAATTCGGGTGGTATAACCCTCAAGCTAATGTGACGCTAAATTGCGAAGGAATTTTTGATCGCTCGAACGGTGATGTCATAGGTCATGTGAGAAGACGCCATTTTGTCATTTTATAGGTGTGAAACTTTACGATACTCCTCCTAGAGGATTCAAGAGATCCATCTCAAAGTCGGGCAGCAGAATCTCAAAGACTTCATGATGCTAAATTGCGAAGCTTTGTGTTTTTACGAAACGGCGTTGTTTTGGGGGCGCCAAATTTCTTTTTTTGGAAAGACCCCGAGCTATTTAATTTTATTTAATGCCCATCCCCCCAAAAAACAAATGGAATAAATCCATTTTTAAACATAAATTTTAGGGTTTTATAAGATCCCCCTAAAAAACAAAAAGTTGTAAATAATATAATTGTTCAATCGCCCCAAACGGAAATGTTTTAAAGACCCTTGGCCTGAACCCAAATTTAAATATAAATTTAAAGGGCCCTAAGGGAAACAAAAAGTTTAATTATTTAGTAGTCGGGCCCTCGGAAAAAAAATTGGATAAAGTAACCCCCAAACTTAACGTTTTATTAGAGTTTGGCCTAAGCCCCTCCAAAAGAAGTTGTGAAATTGCCATACTTGGCCAATACCCCAAATTTGACATTTATAAATTTGCCTAAAATCCCCCCGTTTAGGTATTGGAAACCCGGCCCCAGGGGAAATACCCCCACCCTTTAGAAGTCCCCTTTAAGGATCCCCCACAGGTTTCCCCGGCCCGCAAGGCGCCCCCCGTCCCTTAAAACTTTATTAAGGGCCCGCCCAGTAGTGCGGACACGTGCCCCCGGAGGGAAGGCGAGGCCTTTTTGCTGTTATTTTATTTGGGGAGCCGGTGGGCCCAAGGTGGCACGAATCAGGAAAATTGTGCTCGTTTTAAATTATTTTTTCCGGGGGGTCGGGTTGGGGGCCCTTGGGGCACAAAAATTTGGAAAAGTTCCCTTCAGATTTCCGAAATTCAAGTTGTCATTGTCTCTGAGCCCCTTTTTAGTTTTCCCCAACAGGTTTCGAACAGTTCCTTCGATTTTAAAATTCGAGACATTGTAATTTTTAAGGTGCCAAAAAATTTCTAAAATTTTTTGGGCCAACAAATAGACTTCTTGGATTTTTGGTGATTTTGGGCACATTTTTGGGCTTTAGCCCCAAAATCTTTACCTTTACCCCTTGACCAAAATTTATTAAATTTGGGGAAGGGGCTTGGCCTTTGGGTTTACCCCCCCTTGGGTTTTAGCCTTAACGCATCCCCCCTACCGAAAATCCATAATTTTGGAAAAGGGGCATTTAAAATTTGTGAAACCCCCCGCCATTTTTCACCCTTTAAGGGTTCATTAGCCCCCCCACCCGGGAATCCCTTTTTGTTTTTTATCCTATTTAGAAATTTGGGAACATCCCCTATTTCAGCATATTCCTTTTTGGGTTTATTACCCCAACCCAAGTGGCCAAAAATTTTTTTGGGGTTTTTATGCTTTCGAACTTGAGATTCCTAGGGTTCATGGAAACGCAAAATTTTGGATTTTATATTTAAACTTTACAAAACTTTGGGGTTTTTGATCCTCAAACGGGGATTCAATCAGAGAAATTTATTTTGTTTTTTAGGGAAACTTTGTTCCCCCGGGTTTAAAAATTTTTTCCACTAAAGGGGGAAAAATTTAAACCCCCACGACCAAATTTAATTTTTGGTTTAACGAAAGGCTTTGTGGGGGGGAAATTTTCAGCACAGGAAACAGGATGTTTAAATTGACTTATATAGTCAATCGCCCAATTTTTAAAATTTTTTTATAAGAGTCGGCCTGAAGACATATCGGGTTATGATGTATTATAGCGCCCCCTACGGAACAGAAATGAAAATTGTTACTTGTCCACCCACTCAACTTGAATGTTTTAAAGTTTTCCCCCCAAGATTCCCCTTTATTATAGGAAGGCGCCACCCGGAAAATCCCCTAGGTTGTGCTGCCCCCCTTTCATGAAGTGCCAAAGGTCCCCACAGGCCCCAAAGGGGGCACCCGGCAACGCGCCCACAAAATTATAAATTTTTCGTGAATTCCGTTTTTAAAGGTCCAGGTGCCCGACCCCAAAAAGGGCTAAAACCGGGTTAAAATTTAAATTTTTTTATATTTTTTCCGCGGGTTCCCCTTTTGGGGCCCTTTTGGAAAAGAAACTCATAAAATTGATATGTAAAAGGGGTAAATTTAAGTTCTTATTAGGTTTTTCCCCAAACGGGTCAGCCCCCTTAATCCGCGGTTTTAAAATTTACCATTTTAAAAATTGGGGATGCAGACACTTAAAACCTTTAAATATTTAAAGATTTTTGGGGAATTCCCCTTTGGGCCTGCGTGTTTTTACGCCCCATGTTTAACCTTTAGGATCCGAAACTGGAAAATTTTCAAGAAAGTCCAAAAATTTTTTAAATTGGTGAATTTGGGGGGGCGGGGCCATTTGGGGCCTCAGGGGTTTAGCTTTTTTTTACGCCCCCTTTGGTGAACCGAAATAGGTTTGGGAAAAAGTTGGACATTTAAAATTTGGTGAACTCGCCATTTTTCAGCTTTTGGGGTTTTCCATAGCCCCCCCAACCCGGGAAGGCCAATTTAAAATGTTTTTTTTATTCATGAATTTTAGGAACTCCCCTAATTTTTCGGAATTTCCTCATTGGGTTTATTACCCCCCCCAAGTCGACTTGAATTTTTGGTTTTTATGCATTTATGCATATTTTAGAAACCCTTTGCTTTTATGGTTGGTAAATTTTTGGGGAAAACCCTCAAAAATTAAAAAACTTAATTTTTTGGGCCCCAAAACCCATTCAAGAAAAATTGGAACCCCTTTTGTTTTTTAAGGGGTTTTTGGGGGCCCCCTTTGGGGTTTCGAATCCACCAAAGGGGCAAAATTTTTTAACACCTCCACGCCCAAATTTTCAACCTTTGGTTTTTCGAAACCTTTTTTTTTGGGGGGAATTGGGTTTACAGGAAACGGGAAAATGTTTAACTTGACTTTACTGCCCGATCTGCCCCAAATTTCACAACCTGGATAAATTTCCAGGCCTGAAGACATATATGTTTTTTAATGAGGATAGTCATAGCGCCCCCTACAGGAAACAGGAAAATGTTGAAAATTGACTTACGTAGTCTAATTTTCCCCAAATTTAAAATTTTATAAATTTCCGGGCCTGAAGACATATTGTGCCTTTAATGAGGATAGTCATAGCGCCCCTACAGGAAACGGGAAAAATTGTTGTAAATTGACTATCATTTTTCCAATCCCCCAAATTTGACATGTTTTATAAGAGTCCCAGCCTGAAGACATTTTTGTCCCCTTATTGATTTATGGTTTTGGCCCCTACGGAAACAGAAATGTGTTTGTATACTGGCCAACCACCCCAAAAAGTGCCTTTTTAAAGGAGCCCCAGCCTAAAAAAAGGTCCTTTAGGAAGGGGGCCACCCGGAAATACCCAAAATTTGTTACTGCCCCCCCTTTCATGAAGTCCCAAAGGTTCCCCAAAGGCCCCAAAAGGGGCACCCGGCAACGCGCCCCAACAAAATATAAATTTATTTCCGTTTTAGAATCCAAAAGGGGGGCCCCAGGCCCAAAAAACCCGGGGGGTTCATGGGTTTTGGGGAATTAATTAATTTTATATTTTTCCGCGGGGCCCCTTTTTTTCCCCCCCCTTTAAGGTTTTAGGAAAATTACGAGAAGTGGAATATGCATCAGACCTGGTGGGAAATTCAAAGTTCTGTACTGATTGGGCTGGGGTGTCGCCAGCGGGCTCCATAGCGCCCCCTAATGCAGGCAGTTTCAGGAAAAGTTACTTCGATCTTCACGAAATTCGAGTATGTCATTGCTCACATCTTGAAGTCCGTCTTAAATATTTCTGAGATTTTTTCGGCCAACAGGAAGTCAGCCATCTTGGATTTCCTGCGTGATTTTAAAATTTACGAACACATGTTTGAAGACTTTCGGATGCACAAAAATTCGTGAAACTTTACACGCATATGCACACTAGTACTTACTTTGACTTGGTGGGTGTAATTTGGCTTGGGCGTGGCATGTTGGCTCTTTAGCGCCCCCTTATGTCTTTTAGCCTTTACGCATACCTTGGTGTACTCGAAAACTCATGAAAGTTGGCAAAAAGATGGACACTTGTGAACTTTACGTGAATGTACAGCCATTGGGTTCAGCGCGTTAAGCGGGCTCCATAGCGCCCCCTACCGCGTGGAATGCCATAGTTTGAACATAGTTGATCCTATATTCATGAAATTTGGTAGGCACATCCCGCTCATTATTTCAGACATATTCCTCATTGGGTTTCATTAGCCCCGCCCACCCCGGAAGTCGGCCATCTTGAATTTTGTGCGTTTTTCATGCATTTTACGCATACTTTGACGAACTCCTCCTAGAGGCTTCATCGGAATTCGCGTCAAATTTGGATGGTATAACCCACAAACTAATGTGACAAAAAGTTGTTTAGGAATTTTTGATCGCTCGAACGGTGATGTCATAGGTCATGTGAGAAGACGCCATTTTGTCATT
This sequence comes from Sebastolobus alascanus, assembly GCA_916701645.2. NCBI lineage: Eukaryota > Metazoa > Chordata > Actinopteri > Perciformes > Sebastidae > Sebastolobus > Sebastolobus alascanus. The sequence goes on along the minus strand of CAKAOJ020001130.1, from coordinate 101,447 downwards.
TTATAGGTGTTAAACTTTACGATACTCCTCCTAGAGGATTCAAGAGATCCATCTCAAAGTCGGGCAGCAGAATCTCAACACCTCCACGACGCTAAATTTTTGAAGCTTTTGTGTTTTTACGAAACGGCGTTGTTGTGGCGGCGCGGCGAATTTCGATGTTTCGACATGACACAGGAGGCTGTTTTAACTTGACTTTATATAGTCAGATCTGCCCCAAATTTCACAAGCTGGATAATAGTCCAGACCTGAAGACATATCTGTGTAATTATGAGTGATAGTCATAGCGCCCCCTACAGGAAACAGGAAAATGTTATAAATTGACTATACATTGTCCAATCAGCTTCAAACTTGACATGTTTTATAAGAGTCCCGGCCTGAAGACATATCTCTGTAATTATGAGTGATAGTCATAGCGCCCCCTACAGGAAACAAGAAATGTTGTAAGTTGACTATGCATTGTCGAATCAGCCCCAAACTTGACATGTTTTACAAGAGTCTTGGCCTGAAGACATATCCCTGCCGTTATTGAGTTATGGTGATAGCGCCACCTACTGGCAATAGCATATGGTTGTGTACTGCCACCCACCCTCATAGAAGTGCCTTTAAAGGATGCCCCACAGGTTCTCAACAGGTCATTTACGGCAACGAGCGCCACACGCAGAAAATACCCTCAAACTGTTACGTGCGGTGTCCGACTTTCATGAAGTGCGCGACAGCGTGTTCCCCGACGTCCGCAAGGGGCGAGGGCCCGCTCATCGCTGCTTGCAGCTTTAATTAGGGCCCGAGCACGAAAGTGCCAGGACCCAACGGTGTCCTGGCACGAAGTGCGAGGAAACCTATTGTTTTTCTAAGGATTATTATTATTATTATTATTAGGGCCCGAGCACGAAAGTGCCAGGACCCAACGGTGTCCTGGCACGAAGTGCGAGGAAACCTATTGTTTTTCTAAGGATTATTATTATTATTATTTTTCCGCTGGGAGATCGCGTTTTTGAGGCCTTTAGGATGCACGAAAACTCATGAAAAGTGGAATATGCATCAGACCTGGTGGGAAATTCAAAGTTCTGTACTGATTGGGCACGGGTGTCGCCAGCGGGCTCCATAGCGCCCCCTAATGCAGGCAGTTTTCAGGAAAAGTTACTTCGATCTTCACGAAATTTGAGTATGTCATTGCTCACATCTTGAAGTCCGTCTTAAATATTTCTGAGATTTTTTCGGCCAACAGGAAGTCAGACATCTTGGATTTCCTGCGTGATTTTTAAAATTTACGAACACATGTTTGAGGACTTTAGGATGCACAAAAACTCATGAAACTTTACACGTATATGCACACTAGTACTTACTTTGATTTGGTGGTGTAATTTGGCTTGGGTGTGGCATGTTGGCTCTCTAGCGCCCCCTTATGTCTTTTAGCCTTTACGCATACCTTGTTGTACTCGAAAACTCATGAAATTTGGCAAAAACATGGACACCTGTGAACTGTACGTGAATGTACAGCCATTGGGTTCAGCGCGTTAAGCGGGCTCCATAGCGCCCCCTAACGCGTGGAAGGCCATAGTTTCAACATAGTTGATCCTATGTTCATGAAATTTGGTAGGCACATCCCGCTCATTATTTCAGACATATTCCTCATTGGGTTTCATTAGCCCCGCCCACCCGGAAGTCGGCCATCTTGAATTTTGTGCGTTTTTCATGCATTTTACGCATACTTTGACGAACTCCTCCTAGAGGCTTCATCGGATTCGCGTCAAATTTGGATGGTATAACCCTCAAACTAATGTGACAAAAACTTGTTTAGGAATTTTTGATCGCTCGAACGGTGATGTCATAGGTCATGTGAGAAGACGCCATTTTGTCATTTTATAGGTGTTAAACTTTACGATACTCCTCCTAGAGGATTCAAGAGATCCATCTCAAAGTCGGGCAGCAGAATCTCAACACCTCCACGATGATATATTTTGAAGCTTTTGTGTTTTTACGAAACGGCGTTGTTGTAGCGGCGCGGCGAATTTCGATGTTTCGACATGACACAGGAGGCTGTTTTAACTTGACTTTACATCGTCCGATCTGCCCCAAATTCACAAGCTGGATAATAGTCCAGACCTGAAGACATATCTGTGTAATTATGAGTGATAGTCATAGCGCCCCCTACAGGAAACAGGAAAATGTTATAAATTGACTATACATTGTCCAATCAGCTTCAAACTTGACATGTTTTATAAGAGTTCAGGCCTGAAGACATATCTGTGTAATTATGAGTGATAGTCATAGCGCCCCCTACAGGAAACAAGAAAATGTTGTAAGTTGACTATGCATTGTCGAATCAGCCCCAAACTTGACATGTTTTACAAGAGTCTTGGCCTGAAGACATATCCCTGCCGTTATTGAGTTATGGTGATAGCGCCACCTACTGGCAATAGCATATGGTTGTGTACTGCCACCCACCCTCATAGAAGTGCCTTTAAAGGATGCTCCACAGGTTCTCAACAGGTCATTTACGGCAACGCGCGCCACACGCAGAAAATACCCTCAAACCGTTACGTGCGGTGTCCGACTCTCATGAAGTGGGCGACAGCGTGTTCCCCGACGTTCGCAAGGGGCGAGGCCCGCTCATCGCTGCTTGCAGCTTTAATTATTAGGGCCCCGAGCACGAAAGTGCCAGGACCCAACGGTGTCCTGGCACGAAGTGCGAGGAAACCTATTGTTTTTGCCAAGATTATTATTATTATTATTATTATTTTTCCGCTGGGAGATCGCATTTTTGAGGCCTTTAGGATGCACGAAAACTCACGAAAAGTGGAATATGCATCAGACCTGGTGGGAAATTCAAAGTTCTGTACTGATTGGACTCGGGTGTCGCCAGCGGGCTCTATAGCGCCCCCTAATGCAGGCAGTTTTCAGGAAAAGTTACTTCGATCTTCACGAAATTCGAGTATGTCATTGTTCACATCTTGAAGTCCGTCTTAAATATTTATGAGATTTTTTCGACCAACAGGAAGTCAGCCATCTTGGATTTCCTGCGTGATTTTAAAATTTACGAACATATGTTTGAGGACTTTAGGATGCACGAAAACTATTGAAACTTTACACGCATATGCAAACTAGTACTTACTTTGATTTGATGGTGTAATTTGTCTTGGGCGTGGCATGTTGGCTCTCTAGCGCCCCCTTAGTCTTTTAGCCTTTACGCATACCTTGTTGTACTCGAAAACTCATGAAAGTTGGCAGAAACATGGACACCTGTGAACTGTACGTGAATGTACAGCCATTGGGTTCAGCGCGTTAAGCGGGCTCCATAGCGCCCCCTACCGCGTGGAAGGCCATAGTTTTAACATAGTTGATCCTATATTCATGAAATTTGGTAGGCAAATCCCGCTCATTATTTCAGACATATTCCTCATTGGGTTTCATTAGCCCCGCCCACCAGGGAGTCGGCCATCTTGAATTTTGTGCGTTTTTCATGTAATTTATGCTACTTTGACGAACTCGTCCTAGGGACTTCATCGGATTCGCGTCAAATTCGGTCGGTATAACCCTCAAACTGGTGTGACGCTAAATTGCGAAGGAAATTTTGATCGCTCGAACGGTGATGTCATAGGTCATGTGAGAAGACGCCATTTTGTCATTTTATAGGTGTGAAACTTTACGATACTCCTCCTAGAGGATTCAAGAGATCCATCTCAAGTCGGGCAGCAGAATCTCAACACCTTCAAGATGCTAAATTGCGAAGCTTTTGTGTTTTTGCGAAACGGCGTTCTTGTGGCGCGCGGCGAATTTCGATGTTTTGACATGACACAGGAGTCTGATTTAACTTGACTTTACATCGTCCGATCTGCCCCAAATTTCACAAGCTGGATAACAGTCCAGGCCTGAAGACATATATGTAACTTTATGAGTGATAGTCATAGCGCCCCCTACAGGAAACAGGAAAATGTTGTAACTTGACTTTACATCGTCCGATCTGCCCCAAATTTCACAAGCTGGATAACAGTCCAGGCTTGAAGACATATATTTTGTAATTATGAGTGATAGTCATAGCGCCCCCTACAGGAAACAGCAAGTCGTTGTAAATTGACTATACATTGTCCAATCTTCCCCAAAATTGACATGTTTCATAAGAGTTTTGGGCCCTGAAGACATATATGTGTAAATATGAGTGATAATCATAGCGCCCCCTACAGGAAACAGGAAGTTGTTGTAAATTGACTATACATTGCCCAATCAGCCCCAAACTTGACATGTTTTATAAGAGTCTTGGCTGAAGACATTTACGTGCCATTATGGAGTTATGGTGATAGCGCTCCCTACTGGCAATAGCATATGGTTGTGTACTGCCACCCACCCTCATAGAAGTGCCTTTAAAGGATACCCCATAGGTTCTCAACAGGTCATTTACGGCAACGCGCCCCCCACGTAGAAAATACCTCAAACTGTTACGTGCGGTGTCCGACTTTCATGAAGTGGGCGACAGCGTGTTCCCCGACGTCCGCAAGGGGCGAGGGCCCGCTCATCGCTGCTTGCAGCTTTAATTATTATTTTATAATTATTATTATTATTATTTTTCCGCTGGGAGATCGGATTTTGAGGCCCTTAGGATGCACGAAAACTCACGAAAAGTTGAATATGCATCAGCCCTGGTGGGAAATTCAAAGTTCTGTACTGATATGGCTCGGGTGTCGCCAGCGGGCTCTATAGCGCCCCCTAATGCAGGAAGTTTTCAGGAAAAGTTACTTCGATCTTCACAAAATTCGAGTATGTCATTGCTCACATCTTAAAGTCCGTCTTAAATATTTATGAGATTTTTCGGCCAACAGGAAGTAAGCCATCTTGGATTTCCTGCGTGATTTTAAATTTACGAACACATGTTTGAGGACTTTAGGATGCACAAAACTCATGAAACTTTACACGTATATGCACACTAGTACTTACTTTGATTTGGTGGTGTAATTTGGCATGGGCGTGGCATTTTGGCTCTCTAGCGCCCCCTTATGTCTTTTAGCCTTTACGCATACCTTGTTGTACTCGAAAACTCATGAAATTTGGCAAAAACATGGACACCTGTGAACTGTACGTGAATGTACAGCCATTGGGTTCAGCGCGTTAAGCGGGCTCCATAGCGCCCCCTAACGCGTGGAAGGCCATAGTTTCAACATAGTTGATCCTATGTTCATGAAATTTGGTAGGCACATCCCGCTCATTATTTCAGACATATTCCTCATTGGGTTTCATTAGCCCGCCCAACCGGAAGTCGGCCATCTTGAATTTTGTGCGTTTTTCATGCATTTTACGCATACTTTGACGAACTCCTCCTAGAGGCTTCATCGGATTCGCGTCAAATTTGATGGTATCCTAAATTGTGAAAAAAACTTTTTTAAATTTTTTCCTCAAGGGTTCATGGGCAAGAAGCGCCATTTTGATTTTCATGTTTCTTGAACTAAATTCAGTCTGCAGTCACTAAAGACTTGTGTTTCTTAAAGAAAGTGTAGAAAATGTCCACTGTTAGTTGTTAAAGTAAATGAATGTTTATCATTGTTGGTAAATGGCACATCTGGATACAGAAGATCCTCTGGAACTAATATCTGTTTTAAATTGATCAAGTTTACTTCATGAAGTAGAAATATTTCTCTGGTTTCTGTTTGTTTCAACGTGTTCCACAAATATGTCTGATCATTGATATTGATCCTTCAGCACACACACAGAGATGAACACTGAGATCAGCAGCATGTTATTGATGTGTGTTGACATGAATAGGTGTATGAATGTTGTGGTGACATCTGGATGATGTCTGTAGAAGGCTGACATTATGATGATCCACAATAACACAATGACAAAGTCACTCTACTCATTTTAGGGAAAAGATCATTGATTAGGACATAGTAATGTTGAGCTACACATTTAAAACCTGAACACATCTGATTGGATTATAAAGTGATTTTTATCTTCATCATTTATTCTTTATTCAGATTGAGGAGCTGCAGTTTGTCAAAGATCAGCTGTGATTCTCTGGCCTCAGCTCTGAAGTCCAACCCCCCCATCTGAGAGAGCTGGATCTGAGATACAACGACCTGAAGGATTCAGATGTGAAGCTGCTGTCTGATCTGGTGGAGAGTCCACACTGTAGACTGGAGACTCTGGAGTAAGTAGACAGTCGGAGTCGGTCCATGCTGGTTTCAGCAGTATTGTTGTGATGTGTTTCCTCAGTGAAGCTGTGAGAGGAGAACGGTGACACACAGAGAGAGAGAACAGTCAGCCAATCAGATCAGCCAGAAGCTTGTTGTGATCATGTGTTAGAGTTGATGTGAAGAAGATGTTGTTGTTGTGTTCATGTCTCCAGGAAATAAAGCTGGATTACAGCTGACAGCATCACATCATGTATAGAGACAGTGTTCCTCATCCATCAAACTGTCGTACCATCAAATCTGATCACAAAGTCTTTGTTCTCTCATTGATCAGTTCATCTTTATCACAGCTCTGAGATCAGTCTGACTGAAGCCTCAAATCACTGGCTCTTATTTCATAGAACCATGGTTACATTTAGTAACCATGATGTGGTCTTTCTACAGACCAGAACCTCTGCTGAAGTCCAGTAATCATTTGTCAGTGTTTTTTAACATCTTTGAACCCTAACAGCAGTAAATCCATCATTAAAGTGAGCAGTGAATATCTCTCTGATTCTGCAGTAATGATGCGTTCAGGACTCTCAGCAGTTTATTTCCACTGGTACTTCAGTGAAATCTACAGACTTGATGCCCAAAGTCTCTGCAGGTCTGTGAGTGCTGAGCTCAGTGTGTTCACTCCAATACGTTAACATGAGAGCTGAAAGGAAGCTGGCTACGCTACAGACTGAAGTCCTGCTGCTCTTTGTACTGGAGGTTTTATTTCTGTTTTTATTTGACCTTTATTTAACCAGATAAGTCAACTGAGAACCAATTCTCATTTACAATGACGACTTGTATATATATTGATATTATATATATATATATATATATATATATATATATATATATATATATTACTGTATGTGGGTGTGTTCCAGAGAGGCAGATTCAGAAGCAGGTGCAGTGATCAGAAACTATCTCTTGTAATGAGTTCTTAAAGGAGGGTAACAGGATGAGGGTTTGGAGTTTTAGTGTCTTTAGTAACTCGTTCCAGTCACTCGGAGCAGCAAACTGGAATGAGTGACGACCAGAGGAGGTGCAGACTTTAGGAACGACCACACTGATGAATTTACTAGAAGATAAATTGCGGTTACTGTTGGAGATATTGAGTAGTGAGCAGAGATATGGAGGTTGGTTCTGATAATGATAGTTTTATAAATGAACTGTGTGCTGCATCAGTGACTGACAGCTGATGAAGGGAGTCTCTGTTAACACTGATTCATGACTTCTGTTCTCTTCTTCTCTCATCAGATGGAGGTGATCTCTGTCAGAGTGAGTGATCAGAACAGTGGATGTGTTGAGAGGATCAGTCGTGTCCTGATGATCCACAGAGGTTCACCACCTGGACCTGGATCTGATTTTGTCTTTTTTTTATTCATTCATATATTCTGAACCCAACATGCCTCTGCAGAATAGTTCAGTTTATGACAACATAACTGTAGATTAACACATTTAAATAGATCTTTCTGCTTTGCTTTGTGTTGCAGCTCCACCCTGTGGAACGATGGAGTTTTACTGTTTATTTCCACATATTTCTAAATAACAGTGGAAGTTAATAAAGTTACTCTATTAAAACCAAGTCCTCAGGAAGAGCGCCGGGCTTTGATGCCCATTTTCTTAGTGGCCAAACTCAGACTCTCTTAGTAATGAACGGGAGCCTCCGACGCTGGATCAGCTTCTCTTTATACATCCATGATTAAAACCAAAATCAGCCATTTCTCATATTATAGAAGATAAATATTTGATGGTAACAAACAGAAAGAATCAGATAAAACCTTAATTCAGTCGAGGCTTCACTTCAGTTTCTCAACTGACTACAAACAGATTCCGTCTGGATTTTGGTGTTAAGTCAGAACCTTCATATTTTATATAATGTTTGATGTAAAATAAACCAACAGAACTGATTAACATGCGTACTCTAGATTTTATATTCACTCATCATGTACATACAGGAACATTCCAGTTTCATGTGTGACTCTGCTAGTTTTCACGTTACATGACTGAACACAGACACATAAAGTCCCCCGTGGAGCTTTTTCCCCTCAGAAATCCGTGTTGAAGCCGTCGTTATCACCAGCGTTCATGTTCTGTTGTTCCTGCTGGAGCTGCTTTCTGCCAGCAGATGTCACCGTTCCCTCTGTTTGACCCTAAAGGAGGTTTATCTGAATGGATGCAGTGAACACTGAACTGATGATGTGAATGCTTTCTTTCTGACTGACTTGGTTTTCTAAAGGTTAAGTGTCATCATAATGTAGTAAAACTTGATTTAAAATGATGGAAACTGGATTTGAAATGAAACTCAGCAAACAAGTTGCACAAACGCCCACTTGGACTCAAGTATGACCTGATTAGAGTTTGGTGGTCAAAGGTCAAAGGTTACTGTGACCTCACAAAACACATTTTTGGCCATAACTCAAGAATTCATCTGCTAATTATGAGAATTTCACACAGATGTTAATTCTGATAAAATGCTGAAGTGATGACATGTTGGACAGACGTGGATGTACCCACTGCATTATCCGACACACATTAAGATCACTTACATAAACTGTGAATTGGTTTAAACACAAACAGACACATTCAGAGAATCTCAACCCCCACATCAACCCCCCCTTTGTTCTTCCTGAGCACATGTACTCCGAAGAACAAAGAGGCCATGTGGTGACACCCTGGCAGCCATCTTTGTAGTTTTACAGTGCTCGCCATATTGTTTGTAGGCCATGAAGACATCAAAGACAAGTAGCCATCTTGTCTTTGTCTCTCCCTCTCTCTCACACACACACACACACACACACACACACACACACACACACATGCTCACACACTGTGTTTGGTTTGTTTAGTTTAGTTATTTAGTTAGATTAATATTGTGTTTTAAACCTTTATTATCTTGTAAATAAATGTTTGTGGATTATACATGCTGGTCTGTTTAATGTTGTACAAGAGTGAATAATGCCAACCGCTGCTGATTTTTTTGTTAAAGTTATTGTTTAATTATTAATCAAAGTTCCAAATCGATAGTTTAGTATATTTAATATGACTTATCTATGAGACTACATTAATTTGCTATCATTTTCTCTTTGTTTCAAAGAGTGGTGCCCCGAAGATGATTTAGTAACTCTAGATAACTGTGTGATATCCCAGAGTTCAACAGTTAAGAACCTTGGCGTCATGTTTGATTCAACTCTCTCTTTTGATCAGCACATTAAAGACATCACAAAGATCGCTTTCTTTCACCTACGCAACATCGCTAAAATCAGGTCTTCTTTATCTATGGCCGATGCAGAGATTCTAATCCACGCCTTTGTATCTTCCAGACTGGATTACTGCAACGCTTTGCTCTCAGGTCTGCCTCGTTCTAGTACCAGAAGCCTTCAAATGGTTCAGAACACTGCAGCTAGAATCTTAACTAAAACTAGAAAATTTGACCATATTACACCAGTTTTAGCTTCATTACACTGGCTCCCGATCCATGTTAGATCAGATTTTAAAGTGCTTCTGATGACCTATAAAATTGTAAATGGGTACTCCCCTTCCTACTTGTCTGATCTACTTAAATCTTATACTCCAACCAGGACTCTCCGCTCTCAGAATACAGGACTCCTGTCTGTCCCCAGAGTGAAAAAGAAATCAGCAGGCGAAAGGGCCTTTTCTTACCGAGCCCCTTTCCTCTGGAATAACCTCCCTATAGACATCAGACAGTCAGACTCTGTGGATGTCTTTAAATCCAAACTTAAAACCCATCTTTTTGCCCTAACTTTCAATTAGTTAGCTGGTGGGTCGGTTTCAGTCTCAATTTATTATTTCAGCCTAGCAGTCCTGCCGACGAGAACATTATTAATTTTAAGCCGCTGCCTCTCTATAACCCTCTGTTGTTGATGTCCCACAAGCACTGCTGTGTGCCTCGCTCTCTCTCTCTCTCTCTCTCTCTCCCCTCTCTCTCCTTTGAATCAGGCTTCCCCGTGATGGACCATCAGTCGCTCTGTGACGTTGCTCTGACTCTCTGGTGGTGCATGGTAGAGAGGAGGTCGTGTTGCTCGGGCTCTATCTATCGTGATGTGGAGAGGAGGTCGTGTTGCTCTGGCTTTATCGATCTGGCATGGAGAGGAGGTTGCATTGCTCAGGCTCTACCTTTATGGCGTTGAGAGGAGGTTACGCAGCTAAGGCTCTATCTGATTGGCGTGGAGTGGAAGTCGTGCTGCTCTGGCTCTACTGGTTTTGACGTCAAGAGGAGGTCGTGTTGCTCTGGCTCTATCTGTTTGGTGTCGCCTGGAAGCTGCTTGACATCCTCCTGGATCCACCTTCTCACATATATTCACATTAGATGTATTCATTTTGTCAAAAATTGTCTATGTTGTGTTTTCATTATGTGGTTACTCTGTACACGCGACATCTATTGCACGTCTGTCCATCCTGGAAGGGGGATCCCTCCTCTGCCGCTCTTCCTGAGGTTTCTTCCATTTTTCCTCCCTGTTAAAAGGGTTTTTTTGTGGTTAAGTTTTTCCTTAGCCGATGTGAGGGTCGCACTGTAAAGGACAGAGGGTGTTGTATTCTGTACAGATTGTAAAGCCCCCCGAGGCAAATTTGTGATTTGTGATTTTGGGCTATACAAATAAAATTGATTTGATTTGATGATTTAATATACATTAAATCATATTATTCAATATAATTAATAATTATTTTAATAATTATTATTTACTTTTGATACCCATTTTAATGTCTTTTGAGCTTATGTACCAATATAATTTGGTGCCCTGTTATTATTAATATATATCGATAATTTAGTAATATTAATTTTATTAATATTGATAATTATCTTTAATATTGTCTAATAACTAGAGCAGCTCCTATCTGCGTCCCCTACAACAGCTTGGGGTCCATGTTTACTTCCTGTCAGCTGATGTCATTCAGATCCACTGCAACAGGAAATAAACGGGGACACATTTGGAATGTTTACGTTTACAACTGTGAAATGATCTAAAGATCTGTGACTATTCAAAAATCTGGAAGAATGAGCTTCAAATGTGTAATTAATTTTCTCATATTTGTCCTCAAAATATGTTGTTGGTTTGACTCCTCCTAGAATCAGCTGTTCTGACCTACTGGGGGTCATCTTGAATCAGTGCACATCATAACTGTGCAACATGTGGTGAAAAAGCATCTGTAGAAAACATTTGCTCACCTTGATTATATGTGTTGATGGTTTGAGTTTGTTCTTTCACTACACGTGTAAAATCTGCTCAAAGGTCCACTTACTAATGATCCAGAGCTCTCAGCTGAAAGCTCTGGATCATTAGTAAGTGGACCTTTGAGCTTAGATTCTCTGCACCACATATTGTTTCTGAAGGTCAAGAACAAACATCTCTGCTGTAAAACTATCTGCTGACATGAAATGGTCAAATGTAGATTTGTACCACTTGTGTTTTTAGAATATTTGAATTCATGCCTTCATTTGATAGTTGACAGTAGAAAGTGGCAGAAAACATATTGACATTAAAAAAAGGAAGACCAAGGACAGCAGTGTTACATGCTGTGTGTCTTAGACTGCTGGTCTACCTCAATATTTAGACCACTTCTAACCTCAGTTCAAACCGAACTAACTCAAGCTAAGCTGCCCAAAGTGACTGTGAATCAGTAAAGGACATAATCAGCTCTCTTTAATGGAGGACTTTTACTGTGAAGGAGCTGCAGAAAATGATGAGTTTGTATTAAAGGGGAACAACGGACATTTTTAAAACATTGATATTATTCTGGAGGTTAAATAACATGATGGAAAAAATACTGCAACTTGCTCATGTAGTGAAAGAACAAACTCAAACCATCAACACATATAATCAAGGTGAGCAAATATTTTATACAGATGCTTTTTCACCACGTCGACTTTTTTTCTCGTAATATTATGACTTAATTCTCGTAATATTACGACTTTTTTTCTCGTAACATTATGACTTTATTCTCATAATATTACGACTTTTTTTCTCATAAAGTTATGACTTTATTTTCTTAATATTATGACTTTTTTTCCCTTAAATTTATGACTTTATTCTGGAAATATTACTACTTTTTTCTTGTAAAGTTATGATTTTATTTTCGAAATATTACAACTTTTTTTCTCGTAATATTATGGCTTTATTCTCGTTATATTACGACTATTTTTCTAGTAAAGTTATGACTTTATTCTGAAAATATTACGACTTTTCTTGGTCTTGGTGTCTTAATGTGGTATTTTGGAGGGATTATTGATCATTTTTATCAATTCTCCAGTGATAAAAAAATGGTTAAATTTAGCACCAAATCTGTGGAACAAATGGTATCAACCCAGGAATTGCTGCAACAGCTTATGAGTCATAACAGAGCATGGGGATGGACATCAGATACTTCTATCATCATGTTCTAAACCCTTATAAACTTTTACAATTCATTTTAAATAATTAATTAATTCATGTTTATTTCTGATTAATGACTAGAACAACTTGACACACAGTGCTGAGCTGCATCTCAAATTAATCTTCAGGTTTCCAGCTTTCAGATGATGTACACCACTTCTATGTGACATCTACTGTTGACCTGCTATCTCCCCCTAAAGACCCCCTGGACCCCCCTAAAAAAGACTAAAACAGGTCTATTGTGGGTCTCAGAGACATGCCAGCTAACATCATGTTAAGCTAACAACATGTTAGGCTATCTGCCGTGCTGCCATGACTGGCATACTCCCATGTGTCAGTGTTATGGAACAGAGAGGATATGAATAACAATACTAAACTCGTAAATGTGAATTTACAATGGAGAAAAATACTTCTGGAACCTGCAGCTCCAACCTCTTCGCTATTCATTTCATTTCAATTAATATTTTAATGTATACGTAACAAAGAACGACTGCTTTTCAAAATGTCAAATGTTTTGTCTCACCAGGCTGTAGACCTCCACATCAATCTCAAAGGATGAGCGAATATCCTTCCTGAGATATCAAGGAGACAAAACAATATCATATATAATGATCACATTGACACAGGCATGGGACTCCTCAAATTCAAAAGGGCAAGTGAGCAAAATCATGTTTAGTTATGCAAAAAGATCCAAGTGCATAAAAGAGTGTCCCAGTTTGGCTAAAGTTGTCTGGATGTGACCATTAACAAAATATAAATATGAACCAAGAAACCCAACAGATTTGTCCGGTGATGTCCATCACTGATTGAAGAAAAGGAAAGTAAGATGTAAATGCAAATTAGTTCTAGGACCAGTGCATAAGATTCAAAGCAGCTTACAGCGTGACAGAAGTAGGGAAGGAGATGGTGTCTCCATTCTGAGCATCAGCAGCCGTGGCCAGCGGGGGGGCGACGATGTTGCAGGGCCCGTAGCGGATCAGGACAAAGAAGTAGTGACTTGGTCGACCTAAATTATCACATAAACAACTCAATGCCTTCAAAGTGGATGTCAACCGCTATACTGGTGTTAATTAAGCCCTGGATTTTAAAATAGGTTTCATTGAAATCATACAAATGCATCATAATAATAATGTTAAATGAGGCAATTAAAAAGAGAATAGTAGAGATGTTTTGTTGCTGTGCTACCTGTGCGGTTGTGTGAGGAACAGACAAATTCCACCTTGAGAGGCAGCTGGATGTTTGTGATGCTGACAGGTAAGATAACGTTTCATTTAAGTGCATGGAACATAGCTAAGTTAGTTAGCTAGCTGTGTTGGTGATGTTTATTGCGCGAGACGAGAGATGTAGTTCACTGAGCGGTTTCACACAAAACTAAAATATATTACGACAAACCTCCAAATTGTTAATTGCAACTTTTATAGCTTAGAGAGAGAATAATCAGACTTCCCTCACTACTAAAGTTCCAATCAGAATTGCGTCATTGACGTTTCATTTCATTCATTCATTAATCACCAGTGTTAATTAGTCATTTGTATATTCATCACTTCATTTATTCAATAATCACGATTTATGGTAAATAAATGTTTCACTTTATCACTACGTCCTGTCTGTGTGTGTATTTCAAAGCAGAACTGTAGATCAATGAATTCAGAACTTATACTTCAGACTTGAGATTGATTAATGATCAATACTTCTATCACAATAGTTTCCGCTTTTCCTATAAAAAGTGGTGGTGCCCCGAATTGAATATTTCTTTATTTTAACGAGTGCAAATCATCAATTATATGTAAAGTGGTTAAACGCTACAACCTGCCAAGTATTTTTTTTAAAGTGCCTGCCGTTTTCCGAATAGTTTCCAATGACGGCTTCTCAGATGGTTCTGTGTAACAAACTCTCTGACATGGTCAGTTTATTATAATAAATGAAAAGAAATGTAAATAGTTCTGTTTTTCTGTGTAATAGAGACTTTATGAATAGAGATTTTCTTTTGTCCTGGTCGCTTTGGTATCCACTGTGTCTGGTCTATGGTTTGTTTTGATCTACTGACAGATAACAGTTTACATTATAGCGCACCGACTAAATATATAAGTCAGTTTTAACTGAATAGCCAACATTTACATGGTCATAGGAAATTACAAATTCTACCCTCAACACATTCTTGTTAACTCAAAGGTGTTAAGTGACATCTAGTGGCAACAGACAGGCAGTGCAAAAACCAACTGTAAACACAGTGAAGATACTATGAGATGCATTTTTGTTTGTGTGATAAAAGTTATGTTATATGTGACATACAATATATACAAACATTTGACCCATTTAAACATTTTTTATTCAGGCCAGTCATTGTTTATTGTCTATAGTAACAATGATCATATATATGTGTCATAGCATCATTTAACTTTATGGAGGCAGAACAATTTTCTGAACACGTTAGTTCACGTTGACTAGCAAGTCAAGATTTTTCTGGGAGACTCCCGTTTGTCATTGCCGTCTCCCGGTGTCACAATTCTCCCGTATTTATCCTGATTTATGGCAAATTTTCACACTTTTTTCCCATTCGTTATCTCAACCCGTTTTTGACGCTGTACAGCGTGTATAAGCCTGCTGTTTCCACCCGGACGACAACAGAGCTACACCAAATGTTGTTTCCCGGCGGAAGAGAGCCGTCTATGCTCGCAGATCGCGGCCATGGATGTATGTATATGTATTTTTTTTTTGCCGATATGTTTGGCTGGTTTTCTTTTTTTCCTCCATCTGATAAAATATAACAGCTTAATAATAACAAATAATACACAACATTTCTTAACTTAAGTAAACATTTATTGAACAACACTTATGGTCTGCCTCTCCAATCTGCACTTTGTGTCTGCACTGCAGTGCATATTTTATTTTGTGCATGATGGTTAATAGTAGTAATAGTACAGAGCTCAAAACCTTTTAAACACCTTTCAAAAACTGTCCTAAAGCATGTTTTTTATTTATGTTTGTTGACAGACACTGTTACAAGCTATATGGCCATAATCTAAGTGATCAAAAAATAATAATAACTTTTTTCACTCTAGGGATGTCAATAATTAACCGTTTAACCGTTAACCGACGTTAAGAACTTTAAAATATATATTAATAATAAATTACAAAGCTGAGGCTCGTCTCTTTAAGCAGAAAAGCTGTTCCACCTTAAGAGTCCACCTTAAGAGTCCACCTTAAGAGTCCACCTTAAGAGTCCACCTTAACAGTCCACCTTAAGAGTCCACCTTAACAGTACACCTTAAAAGTCCACCTTAAGAGTCCACCTTAACAGTCCACCTTAACAGTCCACCTTAAGAGTCCACCTTAAGAGTCCACCTTAACAGTCCACCTTAACAGTCCACCTTAAGAGTCCACCTCAACAGCCCACCTTAACAGTACACCTTAAAAGTCCAGCTTAAGAGTCCACCTTAACAGTCTACCTTAAGAGTACACCTTAAGAGTCCACCTTAACAGTCCACCTTAACAGTCCACCTTAAGAGGCGGAGCCAGAGTTACAGATACAGGAAGTTGTCTCCGGTCTCTGGCTCGCTTGAGCGGAGCGAGTTGAAGCCTCGTAGCATTTATCCACAGACAAATAAACTGTACACACACTGTCTGCTACACTAACGTTCACACCACCGACAAACCCCCCCCACCCCCCCCACTCCCCCCCACCCCCACACACACATACAGTCTGTCTACACTCGCTAAAGTTCCATCTAACACCGTGACGTCACACAAAAGAATCTCTAAAAACATTTTTGTTTAAAACGTCATCGGTAGTTCCAATGACTTTCTGACATCATCAACATTCTAGAATAATAATTGGAGTTGGCTGTGATCACCACATTTCAACATTGCACTTTCTGCTTCTACTCTGGACCATAGACACACTGTATGTCAATGCTCTGGAGAACTGGACAAGAAGCAACTTTTGGACCAAACTTCTCCGCTGAAATCCAGCTGAAATTCATCCAACAAGTGAACTGATCACTCTGTATTTGATAACAGGTAAGTCACTAATTTATTTTCTCTCTGAGTCTCTGGGGTCAAGTGAATCTGTAACTTTAGGGCTGGGCGATATGGCCAAAATCTTCTATCTCAATATAGATAATTAAATATCTCAATAACGATATATGTCACAATATAACACATTTTGGGGTAATTCAATAAATAAATAGTCTATATACTGTATAAAGCCTATTTTATTGTATACTCCTGTGTGAATTAAATACTTGCAAAGTACATAGGATTTTTTCAGGTAACAATTTATAATAACCATAATTTATAAATGGTAAATTGGTAGTTAATTAAACTTAGTTAATAGTTGTTTTACTGTTGATAATTAATGTTTACTTATTATTAGTAATGCTATAATTTCTGTTACTTTATCATTATTTTGTGTAACATTAAATAATTAGTTTATAAATTTGATATTGTATCAAAGCTGAAAGGAGACCATAACAATTGCCTTCTGATTAAATTAGTAAAATATTTATTAACAGTTTATTGTTGCACACATTAATTATGGCCATGGGAAATAACATATTCACACTTTGCTTTCACGTTTATTTGCAGAAATGGAAACTGAAATATTATCACACTGGGACAACTACAACGTCCTTGATGTCCTGGGAGAGGGAGGACACGGAAATGTCGTAGGATGTTACAAACGGGACACCGACGAAGTTGTGGCTGTGAAATTCTTGAGAAAACCAAGATTTTCACATTTCTACGACCGAAGGGAGGTGAGCTACTTTTTGATGATCTTTTTTTTTTTTTTACTAAGGACATTGCTTGAGTCATTATGAATATGTGCAGTCACATAAACTGTTGATGACTGTTTCAAACTTGTCATTTATCCCCAGATGTACATCTTGAAAAAGCTCCGACATTTGGACCCTGATCAGGCCAGGATCATCAAATGCCTTGACTCGCACCACACAAGGGAAACTGCCTACATGGTGTTTGAGAAGCTGGACATCAGCCTCAAAGACTTCATGAATCGCAGAGGATGGGCTCGTTTGCCATTCAATGCAATAAGGACCATCATCAAAGATGTAAGTACACCAGATAGTAGATAGAATTTGGAGCTCTATCGGTTTTCCACTCTGGCACATCCTTATTTACATATATTCTGTGACTGACTTCACTTGCAGCTGGCCACAGCATTAGCTGCCCTGAGGAGTGTCGGTCTGATCCATACAGATTTGAAGTTGGCCAACATCATGCTGGTGGATCATCAGACGCAGCCATTCAGGGTGAAGCTCATTGACTTTGGCTTGGCTATGAAGAAATCCGAAGCCTGGCCAGGACAAGTTGTCCAGCCTTTGCCGCACAGGTGAGACCTTTATATTAGAATTGCTTGGATTCAAGTTTCCTGCCATTTATTGATATTACACCACTCTGCTATATTGTATTTGCAATCTTTTCTTCTGTATGTAGTGTTTTCCCTTAGGAGGTTTTTTTCATTGCTCTTTCTAAAAAGAATGAAACTTGATACCTTAGTTTGGTGCGCTCCCAAACTCTCGTCAGAGCTGAAGTCGTTTCGTGCAAACAAAATAATTGTCATAATTTCTTGGCCAAATTTTTGTTTTACTGTACAGCACAGTGCTATATATCTATTGAGCTTGGAATATGGTCAGAGAACCCCAATATCCCCAGTATCATTTTTCAGCTTTTTAGATAAAGAAATATCGTGCCAAGCCTCATTGAACAGAGTTGCTTGAAAAGCTTTCTATAAGTGCGAGGGAAATTGTTGAATTCAAGGGCCCAAGTGGCATCCTTATATTGATGCTGTGCATTCTTATTTTGGGGAAATGTATGCAATCCCCAGAGTTGTATTTTGATGCTTTTAAACATGACAGTGTTCTTCATTTTATGTGCTGTTCTTCCACATGCAGGGCTCCTGAAGTCATTGTGGGCCACCCATTCTCTGAGGCCATTGACATTTGGGCTCTCGGCACAATAATGGCCAATCTCTGTCTCGGCTTTTCACTTTTCCCGGGGACTCATGAGTATGATGTGGTAAGTATTATTGCTAGTTCATTTCTATATCTTTCTTAATGTATGTAGTAATATTTCTTTTGACATGTACTAATATTAAATGGTCCGGCATTTTTAATACGTTGGCTTCTTTAAGTGGAGTCGCACCAAACAAAGTGCTAAGAAGACTACTCTACAGCTAGTGGCTCTACAGCTAGTGGCTCTGCAAGACTGTACTTAAGCACATTGGTGCTTTGAGCTAAATGCTAAAATGCTAATGCTTAGCAGGTATAATGTTTACCATGTTCACCATCTAAGTTAGCGTGTTAGCATGCTAATATTTGCTAAATAGCACTAAACACAAAGTACAGGTATTTAGTCATGAACCAAGGTATTGGGCAAATAAAATTGTTGACCTGATGGGGGCGCTAGATTAAAAGAGAAAGGATTACCAAAGTGATTACGATCTTGAGGGCAACATGAATATGGCAATCCGTAGTTATTGAGACATTTCACTCAAAGCCACAAATGTCAGAGGATCACCAAAGCCGGTAGTGTTCATAGTTTGGGCGGATGTCTACAATAAATTCCATGTTAATCCATACAATAGTTGTTGAGATATTTCAGTCTGGACCAAAGTGGTGGACCGACCGACCGACAGACAGCCCACCCAACACTGCCATCCATAAGCCATCGAGCATGGCTAAACATTTATAGAGTAGTCAATAATGATGTTTTGCTGTGTTTTGTCTCCAGCTGCGTTACATCATGGACCTCCTGGGTGAAGTTCCGAAGAAACTTCTGAAGGCTGGGAAAAGGACAGCGGATTTCTATCGAGGAAAACCCAATTTCTTCATGAACACGAAATGGACATGGAAGGTATAGTATCACAACCTTTTTTGACTTCACAAAGCCAAACATGAATTATCCTCTATAAGAACATTTTCCGTTAGTATAAAAGCAGTAACTCTGATGAAGAGATAACTCAAGTAGATTTTGTCTTTTTTAGACGCCAGAACAGTTTTCCAAGGAAACCGGCAGGAGCACACCAGAAGACAGGGCATACCAGGCTTCCTCTCTGAACGAGCTGAAAGCGGTAGGTTGTCAAGTAGATGCTGCCTGCAGAGGAGCCCACAAAATAAATCTCACAATTTTCATGAGCCAGGAGGGTTATTTTGTCTGATGTTAATTTAACTAATTTCTTCAAAATTTAGATGCACGGGTTCCAAGGAAACAAGGCAGATGAGGCTGATAGGCGCGCTTGTTTTGACCTGCTGGAGAGAATGCTTCAGATCGATCCCAAGAAGAGGATTACCCCAGACCAAATCCTGGCACATCCATTCATAGAGGGGAACTACCTCAGACCCGGCATAGGGTGGTAAGTGCGGCTGTATGATATTAGGCCTCTTCTTGGCACAAAGGTTATCGGACACCAGTAGGCATTGTAGATTATTTTATTGGCTAGTGTAATGTGTATCGTGTGCAATTTGAACATGATATTTAAAGTGTAAATTTATCCATTGGCAGCACAATGTCCACAGTCGTTGACGTCAGCGACAACCCTGCAGAGACCAAGGTTGATGACTGGTAGGTGATGATTTATATTTTTGTTTTGGATTGTGTGGTAGAAAGGGCATATTTGTGTACTATCAGTTTGAAACACTTGTTCTCGACTCAGCATGCTTCTGACTCTAAAGGTTTGTTTAGCTGTCCGGCCCACAACTTTACCGTTTTGGTTCACTCTCACCACTCATAGCATCGTTTTTGACCGCAGCAGGCAGAATTGTACACTACCTGCTCAGCACCAAATGGCAGACAGACACAGTTAGCTGTAGAGTTGAGTAGCTGGTGAACATAGTGGAACATTTAGCTGCTAAGGAGCCCGATATTTCCTCTAGGAGAGCTAAAAGAGAGTGATTATTGGACTTACATTCGTCAGGTGGACAGAAACACAAGTACAAATGAATGATAATGTTGCTCCATAATGTTGGTTATATTTCTGGGGTTCCAGTATAGCCAGCGGATATCCAAGCCAAGACTTCCTTTTCCGTGCGCTGCTCATTGTTTACAGTCCGATTAGCAACTTGAGACACGAGACTGGAGTTGAGAGACAACGTGTACGACCGGATCGTTTCACAAGTAGCCAGTTTACAAGCTAATTTTAAACCAATAAAGAGCCGAATCATCGTCAAACGATAGCTGGTGGGTTCCCGGATTGCATTTCGGACAATGCGTTCCGCCTCTTTTACTGTCCACACGGACTGTTTACCTTCATTCAACCAAAGCCTGCTCGAACGTGATTCGTCAATACTACTCGATTCTACATGTGAATGCAGAATTGGTTTATTGAGATTATTGCAGGTTGAGGTAAAGAAATTGACACACTTGTACTTGAGTATTTCCATTTTATGCTACTTTATACTTCTATGTCATTACAATTCAGAGGGGGATACACTTTTTACTCCACTACATTATTTTTATTATGCAATCTGCAAACTCGCCGCTAGATGCCGCCAGATCCTACACACTGCACCTTTAACATCTCGTATGCACTTGACAGCTGGACATTTACCGAATGTGGAATTAGCGCAACTTGCTACAATACATAAGTACAAGTAGACTTTTTTTTAGAAGTCCATTTATATTAGATACTCATTACCACAACACTTAGAATATGTGAGAAATGGCAGGTAGTAGTAAAAGTGTCTCAGACGACAAATGGGCAGCATGGCTTGAGAACTCGGAGGCCCCCCCTCTCAATCACCTGTAACAGAATGTATGAAATTCCTGCTGTTTGCCAGCAAAATGAACCGCGCTAGACATATAGCAAATATCCATTCACCACATTGAACTATTATAGGTGCTATCAAAAGAAGTAACGGGAGGCGCGCCCTTGCCATCAAAAAGATAATGTCACTATTTCCCTCTAATCTGGACAGGCAATGTTTTCTTGTTCTAGTATGGGCCAACAATGACTCTGTGTATATGTGTGTTTGTATAGTCCCCAGGTTGTGAAGGAGAAATCCAACTCTCCAAAGGTTGAGGAATCCAACTCTCCAAAGGATGAGGAATCCAACTGTCCCAAGGATGAGGAATCCAACTGTCCCAAGGATGAGGAATCCAACTCTCCAAAGGTTGAGGAATCCAACTGTCCCCAGGATGAGGAATCCAACTGTCCCAAGGATGAGGAATCCAACTCTCCAAAGGATGAGGAATCCAACTGTCCCAAGGATGAGGAATCCAACTGTCCCCAGGATGAGGAATCCAACCGTCCCAAGATGAGGAATCCAACTGTCCCAAGAATGAGGAATCCAACTGTCCCAGATGAGGAATCCAACTGTCCCCAGGATGAGGAATCCAACTGTCCCCAAGATGAGGAATCCAACTGTCCCAGGATGAGGAATCCAACTGTCCCCAGGATGAGGAATCCAACTGTCCCCACGATGAGGAATCCAACTGTCCCCACGATGAGGAATCCAACTCTCCAAAGGATGATAAAGCCAACTCTCCAAAGGATGAGGAATCCAACTGTCCCAAGGATGAGAAAGCCAACTCTCCAAAGGATGAGGAAGCCAACTCTCCAAAGGATGAGAAAGCCAACTCTCCAAAGGATGAGAAAGCCAACTCTCCAAAGATGAGGAAGCCAACTCTCCAAAGGATGAGGAATCCAACTCTCCAAAGGATGAGGAATCCAACTCTCCGAAGGATGAGAAAGCCAACTCTCCAAAGGATGAGGAAGCCAACTCTCCAAAGGATGAAAAGCCAACTCTCCAAAGGATGAGAAAGCCAACTCTCCAAAGGATGAGAAAGCCAACTCTCCAAAGGATGAGAAAGCCAACTCTCCAAAGGATGAGGAAGCCAACTCTCCAAAGGATGAGGAATCCAACTCTCCGAAGGATGAGAAAGCCAACTCTCCAAAGGATGAGAAAGCCAACTCTCCGAAGGATGAGAAAGCCAACTCTCCAAAGGATGAGGAATCCAACTCTCCAAAGGATGAGGATGCTAGAGACTCAAAATCGGTCAGTGACTCGACTGATAGCAGTCTCTCTAGTAACGAAGACAGCACATCTGAAGACTCGGACAGCAAATCTGAGGACTCGGACAGAACATCTGAGGACTCGGACAGCACATCTGAGGACTCGGACAGCACATCTGAGGACTCGGACAGCACATCTGAGGACTCGGACAGCGTGATCATCCCATCGGCTCCTCAATACAGCCCAGAATCCTCTCACACACCTGGTAGGAAATATTCACCTCCACCCGTCCTTCCACTCTCCATTTACAGTAATACCTTCATGATTCATGACTTTGCGATTAAAACACAGACTACACTTGTAATTTGCAGCAGCCAATGAGCCCAAGAAGGAGAAGAAGAGAGGAATCCGAAGATTCTTGTCCATCTTGAAGAGGAAGGTTTTCTGCTGCTTCTGTGCACCAAAGAACGACGATGACTGAAGCAGCGAGTCCCCCGATAAGAGTCACTGACCGGTGAATGGCTGAGACCAAAGGGGACCATGACTCACTGACCGGTGAACGGCTGAGACCAAAGGGGACCATGACTCACTGACCGGTGAACGGCTGAGACCAAAGGGGACCATGACTCACTGACCAGTGAACGGCTGAGACCAAAGGGACCATGACTCACTGACCGGTGAACAGCTGAGACCAAAGGGGACCATGACTCACTGACCGGTGAACGGCTGAGACCAAAGGGGACCATGACTCACTGACCGGTGAACGGCTGAGACCAAAGGGGACCATGACTCACTGACCGGTGAACGGCTGAGACCAAAGGGGACCATGACTCACTGACCGGTGAACGGCTGAGACCAAAGGGGACCATGACTCACTGACCGGTGAACGGCTGAGACCAAAGGGGACCATGACTCACTGACCGGTGAACGGCTGAGACCAAAGGGGACCATGACTCACTGACCGGTGAACGGCTGAGACCAAAGGGGACCATGACTCACTGACCAGTGAACGGCTGAGACCAAAGGATAGATAGATAGATAGATACTTTATTGATCCCGAAGGAAATTTAGGCATCCAGTAGCATATACAACAAGTCCCAACACCAATACACCTTAAAAAAGATACAATCAAATACAATAAAGTGAAATAAAAATAAAATAAAATAAAAATAAAAATAAGATAACATAAGTAAGTACAGCAGAGAAGTGACAGTGTGTCAATGGTTCAATAGTGCAATAGTGCAAATAGTAGTGCAAATATGAAGAGTAAAGGGGTAAAGGGGACCATGAGTCACTGACCGGTGAACGGCTGAGACCAAAGGGGACCATGACTCACTGACCGGTGAACGGCTGAGACCAAAGGGGACCATGACTCACTGACCGTGAACGGCTGAGACCAAAGGGACCATGACTCACTGACCGGTGAACGGCTGAGACCAAAGGACCATGACTCACTGACCGGTGAACGGCTGAGACCAAAGGGGACCATGACTCACTGACTGGTGAACGGCTGAGACCAAAGGGGACCATGACTCACTGACTGGTGAACGGCTGAGACCAAAGGGGACCATGACTCACTGACCGGTGAACGGCTGAGACCAAAGGGGACCATGACTCACTGACCGGTGAACGGCTGAGACCAAAGGGGACCATGTCACTGACCGTTGAACGGCTGAGACCAAAGGGGACCATAACTCATGACTGAACGCTGAACCAAAGGGACCATGACTCACTGACCGGTGAACGTGAGACCAAAGGGGACCATGACTCACTGACCGGTGAACGGCTGAGACCAAAGGGGACCATGACTCACTGACCGGTGAACGGCTGAACCAAAGGACCAGATCACTGACCGGTGAACGCTGAGACCAAAGGGGACCATACTCACTGACCGGTGAACGGCTTGAGACCACAGGGACCATGACTCACTGACCGGTGAACAGGCTGAGACCAAAGGGGACCATGACTCACTGACCGGTGAACGGCTGAGACCAAAGGGGACCATGACTCACTGACCGGTGAACGGCTGAGACCAAAGGGGACCATGACTCACTGACCGGTGAACGGCTGAGACCAAAGAGGGACCATGACTCACTGACCAGTGAACGGCTGAACCAAAGGGGACCATGACACACTGACCGGTGAACGGCTGAGACCAAAGGGGACCATGACTCACTGACCGTGAACGGCTGAGACCAAAGGGACCATGAACGCCTGTCATAGATAGAACTCCTACTCCTACTAAGGTATGCAAACTATGATGAATACAACTTACATGTGACGCTGTATTTGAAAGTTGAGCTGCATTTTTTTGAATCTTTTAAAAGCGTTAATGCCATGTCTATGACACAAATGTCATTAATGACACCAACATTTGCACAACCTTTCTCAACAGCCTTCCAAAAAATAGTCCAGGAAGAAAGTTACTACCAGAAGCTACACGTCTGTGACTTGGAGTCACAATAATCAAGGCCTATTGAAGGAGGCTGGGACACGGGCAGACACGGGTCTTGGGGTATAACACATGCGCAGTGTAACTGAAGCTGCGGTCGTGCGTTACGATTGGTTCAGTTTCGGCAGGTGCAGACCAGATTTTACTGCGCATGTGTTGTACCCCAAAGATATGACGCGGTGATGACGCGTGACCCTGCCTCCTTCAATAGGCCTTGACAATAATCCGACTGGTTAGCCATTTTTCCCAAAGAACCACTCCACAACCACTCCATCCGACACATGTTATCCGTCTGTCCGTCCTGGAAGAGGGATCCCTCCTCTGTTGCTCTTCCTGAGGTTTCTTCCATTTTAACCCTGTTAAAAGGGTTTTTCTGGCTAAGTTTTTCCTCATCCGATGTGAGGGTCGTACTGTAAAGGACAGAGGGTGTCGTATGCTGTACAGATTGTAAAGCCCCCTGAAGCAAGTGATTTGTGTCATTGGGCTATACAAATAAAATTGACCTATTTACTTAATTGAAGAAAAGCCTGTGGATTTGGTAATCGCTGGAGAGTAGAGTGTGGGAGCATCGGCTGGTGGCCTGTGAAGGGCCGCCGGTACGATACTTTCACGCTACTTTTTGCTGATTGCTGCACCATGGTGGGAAAGGAAGGATGGGAAGGCTAGTGGGAGTAGGAGGAATAAACAGGATAAATAAATAAATATCTTTATGAAATAAACACATGGTAAACCTATTTTTGTAAACTCCTGTGTGAATTCTTGACAAATGAAAAGCACAGAGTATTTTCTCATTTTAAGAACTTGAGTGCAAAATAAACATAACAGTTTTAGGTGAAATTAATGAGAAAAAATAAATAAATGTAGACCTAGCCTATATCGCGATAGAAACGATATAGAAAAATATATACAGTAGACATTTTTATATCGTTTTGATGATATATATATATATTATATTATATTATTATATATTACTACTATATCGTCATATTGCCCAGCTCTAGTGGTGATGAGGTTTGAGGGGGAAGGAGCAGTAAAGAAAATGGACTGTAATTTGCCAGCAGGGCAGAACGTTTCTCACCTGGAAACAGACAAGTATCACAAGAACAAGAAGAAACTTACACTTACTTTTATCAACTCTTCTATTATTTGCCTTTACCCACTTAATCATTATATCCACATTACCGATGATTATTTAGTCAAAATCTCATTGTGTAAACATTTTGTGAAATCACCAATGTCGTCATGCATTTTAGTGCATGTGAGTCTCTTTGTTTTGCCCCACTGGCTAACTAATGGCCGCCACTCTGCAGTGCGCTCATACGGCGGTTACCACTGATGGCGTTAAAGAGTAGCGCTCACCTTCCGGTCCCCCCAGGGGTCAGGGGTCAGGGGTCAGCAACCTTTACTATCAAAAGAGCAATTTTAGACAAAAAAAAGAAAAATCTGTCTTTAGCCACAAAATATTTGATCCTTGTGATGAAGGTAACACAGTTTATAGTCTAAGTATATAGAATATAAGTCTAATGCAGTGAGGGACAAAGTAGTACGGAGTATTAGGGTCACTTTGAGGGAAAAAACATCTGAGATTTACAGAATAAAGTCATAACTTTACGAGAAAAAAAGTCGTAATATTACGAGAATAAAGTCATAACTTTACGAGAAAAAAGTCGTTATATTACGAGAATAAAGTCATAACTTTACGAGAATAAAGTCATAATATTACAAGAATAAAGTCATAACTTTACGAGAAAAAAAGTCATAACTTTACGAGAACAAAAGTCGTAATATTACGAGAATAAAGTCATAACTTTACGAGAATAAAAGTCATAATATTACGAGAATAAAGTCATAATATTACGAGAATAAAAGTCGTAATATTATGAGAATAAGTCATAACTTTACGAGAACAAAAGTCGTAATATTACGAGAATAAAGTCATAACTTTACAAGAAATTTTTTTTTAATATTATGAGAATAAAGTCATAACTTTATGAAAAAAAGTAATAATATTATGAGAATAAAGTCATAACTTTAGGAGAACAAAAGTCGTAATATTACGAGAATAAAGTCATAACTTTACGAGAAAAAAAGTCGTAATATTACGAGAATAAAGTCATAACTTTATGAGAAAAAAAGTCGTAATATTATAAGAATAATTCATAACATTACGAGAATAAAAGTCGTAATATTATGAAAATAAAGTTGTAACTTTACGAGAAAAAAAGTCGTAATATTATGAGAATAAGTCATAACTTTACGAGAACAAAAGTCGTAATATTACGAGAATAAAGTCATAACTTTACAAGAAAAAAAATTGTAATATTATGAGAATAAAGTCATAACTTTATGAAAAAAAGTCATAATATTATGAGAATAAAGTCATAACTTTATGAGAACAAAAGTCGTAATATTAGAGAATAAAGTCATAACTTTAGGAGAACAAAAGTCGTAATATTAGAGAATAAAGTCCCCATAAAGAGCCGCATGTGGCTCCGGAGCTGCAGGTTGCTGACCTCTGGTTTAGGCAGTGCTTTGTCTTTTGGATTGTCATATGTTGGTAAAGCCACAAAGCAACTACAATAAGTGAACCGAACATAACAGCTGTGACTACACTCTGTCCGTTCCCTTATTTCTTGATGGATTTATTTACACAGATGCTTTAATATTTTAATTTCTTTATTATAATATAACCAATGAGTGCATGATGACGGGGTGTTAACAGATCATCAGCTACTAAAGGTGATTTTCAAATGCACATGCGTATAGTGTGTAAATGTTGTCTTCTGTGTGTATGAATCATTTCTAAGACTCGAAGAGTGTCCGACCCACCTTGGTCTCCGAGCAGGCCACGATGCTGAACCTGCTGAACAGACGCACTAGAGCCATTTGGATTTCCAGCTGGGCGAGCCTCATTCCCACACAGTTACGGGGACCGGCCCCGAACGGCAGGTATACGAAGGGATGTCGACTGGCCTTGGCCTCTGGTGTGAACCTGGAGATTAAACCACAACTTATATATTATGGATGAATTAAAAGCAGTAGAGAATAGGAGTCAATCAGTATTAAAATAGTGTGTTTCATTTAGATCAGAGGTCAGAGGTCAGCAACCTGCAGCTCTTTAGCTCCTCTCCAGTGGCTCCCTGTGGATTTATAAAAATGGAAATTTTTTGTTTACATTTTCATTTTTATTCATCATTGTTGTAGGTCTATGGTACGACGGTACGACGGAGTATTAGGGCCACATTGAGGAAAACAAAAAAATCTGAGATTTAGAGAATAAAGTCATAATATTACGAGAATGAAGTCATAATATTACGAGAATAAAGTCATAATATTACGAGAATAAAGTCATAATATTATGAGAATAAAGTCATAGGTTTACGAGAATAAAGTCATAGGTTTACGGAAAAAAAAGTCGGAATATTATGAGAATAAAGTAGTAATATTATAATAGTAATTTTATGTGTTATTTTCTTTTTTTTCTCGTAAAGTTATGACTTTATTCTGGTAATATTACGACATTTTTTCTCGTAAAGTTATGACTTTATTCTCATAACATTACGACTTTTTTCTCGTAAAGTTATGACTTTATTCTGGTAATATTACGACATTTTTTCTCGTAAAGTAATGACATTATTCTCGTAATATTATGACTTTTTTCTTGTAATATTAAGACTTTATTCTGGTAATATTACGACTTTTTTTCTCGTAATATTATGACTTTATTCTGTAAATCTCAGATGTTTTTTCCCTCAATGTGACCCTAATACTCCGTAGTACATTAACACTTTGGCCCTCACTGCATTAGACTTATATTCTATATACTTAGACTATAAACTGTGTTACCTTCATCACAATGATCAAATGTTTTGCGGCCCCAGACAGAATTTTTTTTTTTGCCTAAAATGTCTCTTTTGATAGTGAAGGTTGCTGACCCCTGACCCCTGACCCCTGACCCCTGGTATATGGGCTGCTGTCTTCATGTAAATCATAGTTTGTACAGTATTTATCAGCTTTATGACTCTGTGGGAGCTTCATATGTTACAGTTTTTCTAGCTTACTTTTTTAACAAAAGCCTGAAACAAATCCAACAAACTGATGATGATGATGATGATGATGATGAGGAAGGTCCCGCTTCCATTTCCTTTATCTCTGGCACTAAGATGAAGCACTTTCACATTTATCCTTCAGATAGATGATACAAAACAATCTGCATTGGAAAGATCTCAGGATGGTTTTTGCTATTGAACATGTTTATTTAACACTGGGCTGTAATTTAAAAGAGCAAAGTGATTATTATTATTATTATTATTATTATTAATAAGTGATTATGGATGTGGAGTTAACACCAACCAGTGCTCCTATTGAGAGAGTGGTGATCAATACCCTGACGAGCCAGTAGAGGTCACTGGCTAGTCGAACCAGTGCTGGTAGAAGAGGGAATAACACCAGGTAGGCATCGGTCAGGCCTTCTCAAATGAACCAGAGCAACATGCGCTCAGCTTGTTATTATCTGTATAGAAAACACTTTTCATAAAGAGCAGAGACCACGTGTAAAAATCTGTGATACATCTGCTAGAATCTAAGCTCACACTCCTCAAGAAGAGACACTGAATCCTGCTGGTTTTCTGGATACTGCTGCCTCGTTTCAAGATACTGAAAGGTGTTTGATAAAAGGTCTGTAGCAGGAGCTACAGAGGCCATGGACACCTTGACTGACCAACTGCTCTCTATATTTTTTTTGCAATAAAAATGAGATGGCATGCTGTGATAATATATATTCATCTAAGGCTGGACATACTGATCAAGTAATAAAAGTAGAATCCCTTCAGTAAAACACAGTACTGAACAATCCTGATGACCTTTTCACTGCAGTAAAGCAAAGGCTGAGACGAACAAAACAAACACGATGTAAAGATTAACATTAACATATTTGGAGGTTACATGGCACATGAAATAATAGGCTCATTGGAGACGAGCCAGGCCTGCACAGAATCGATCACCGGTTAGATTTGTGTCCGACTTCATGCCGACTCGCTCTGACGTCATGCACACGTGGGCAACGATAACCTCACGAGATCGAGGCGGCCGCAGTTTTTAGAGCCAGGTGCTGCAGTTGCTCTCCACCGACTGCAAGACCCAGTGCATTATGGGAAACACCTCGTCTGATCAGAGAGCTGATTGGCTCTTAGTTTTGACAGCAAACACCAGAGGCCTGTTCTACGAAGAGAGTTCATCATACCCAGGGTATCTTCTCCTTATCTTCACTAACCCTAACAAACGAGATCCTGCTAAGCGGTCCTATGAAGGTGGTTATCAACTCTGTAAGTCAACCCAGGGTTTCTCAGTCTGGTTATGAGCGTGTTCACATGAACAGGGAGGTGTTTACAGCATCTGAACAATCACAGACATGGACAAGTCTGCTGTCAGCAGACAGACAGGCAGAGCGGCACATTTTACAAAGGAAGAGCAAACTATATTAGACAAATACGAAGAAGTTAAACACTTAATCCAGACTAACAGTAACACAGTTGAAGCTGCCAAATGCAGGAAGGACAGCTGGTGAAAGAAAAAACTCCAGATGTGTGAATGATTAAATTAACAGACTTATTAATTTAACGGAACACTCAAAAGTCAGATATAGTCGCCTAGATATAAAAAGCTTTTAGGAGTGTTAAGGATGAATGGATTACACTCCATTATGCCCTTTGATAACATTGTTGTGTGTTTGACTATTTCAGCCTTCTTTCATCTGCGTCCTCGTCTCTGGCGGTGTGAAACGGACTCAAGACCAAGTAAAAAAAATAAATATAAAAACATAATTCAAAGCAGTAAACACCCACAGCATAAATCCAGCTGTCCTTCCTGTATTTGTCAGTTTAAACTGTGTTGTTTTTAGTCTGGATTATGACTTAAACTTCTAAATATTTGTGTAATATTATCATACGATCCGCACACTGAGCTCTGATTGGTCAGTAGACGGTGCTTTTATACGAGTTGATCTCTTATCTGGAACATAACCTGCTCTGGAGCAGGTCAGGTGTTCAGCATCAGTTACCATGGTGATCTACCCCGATAAGAAGTGATCCACCTTCGTAGGACTGAAAACCCTGAAGTTACCTGAGTTACCTCGATAACCACAAATCCTGCTTCGTAGTTCAGACCTCTGGTGTTGTAGAAAGTCACAACTTTCTGTGTAATTGTAATATTTAACACTAGATTGTAGTTTATTAGTCTCATGTTGAAGGTTTCATCTGTTAAACACATCTGGTGTGGTTGATAATAATAATTATTATAATAATGAAGGTTATTTATTTAACACTTATTACGAAGTGCTTTAAAAGGAGGCCATAATAATAATAAAGGATAGAACACCAGATACACGCACATTTACACACATATATACAAACTAATATAAATAAATCCCAACGTGGTCTGAAAACTACAAGTAGCCTACAGATCTAACAGGAAGTCAGTACTTCTGTGACTTCCTGTGAATTCAGTGAAGGCTGCTGGTCTCGTTTACTCCAACGAGCCTAACCTGGACAATCTCGCGAGAGTTCCAGCTGGCGGGAAACACTGCGGAACATAAACACTGCGCTGGGATCAGTTGAGTGTAAAGGCGTCAGAACAATGGTTCAGATAGTCGTCAGGTAAGAAGGGCAACGTTTGTGTTTCTACCGATTTACAGGCTGACGGTACCTCAGGTTAATGATATGGGGAGGACGTCCCCACTATAGATATATATATATATATATATATATCTATATATATGGCTGCAGGTCTGCAGAATGGCTGCTGGTGGAGCTGCAGGGAGAGGTGATTTCCAGACACAGCTCTGGTCTGGCAGGAGACGTGATGGGAGACCTGCTCTACACCAGAGAGGTAAACTACAGCTGCTGAACACCTGAGATAACCAAACACACCTGGCTCATTTAGTTCTGAGGATAACACCCATCTGACTTTATCAGTCCCCAGACCCACAGACACCTGGGGCTTTGAATATCGGCCGATACGTGCACATAGAATAGACATCTTTATTACACACTTCGCAGACATACATACACTTACAAGCTTCCTTTGCCGTGGGGTTAAGTTACATGAGATTAGGGGGGAAAAGAAAACAAAAAAGACAATAATAATAGTAAAATAGGTAATAATAATAGTAATAAATCCAATGATAAATATTGGTGGGCCAAACGGTGGGGATGAGAGTGCTAAAATATTAACAGTTTAATACATACTGTATCTTAAAGGTCCCATATCAGCTCATTTTCAGGTTCATACTTGTATTTTGTGTTTCTATTAGAACATGTTTACATGCTTTAATGTTAAAAAAAAAACACCTTTATTTTCCTCATACTGTCTGTCTGAATATGCCTGTATTCACCCTCCTGTCTGAAACGCTCCGTTTTAGTGCATTTCAACGGAATGGCAACGGAATTGTGTTGCTAGGCAACGGCTTGGGTCCATGTTTACTTCCTGTCAGCTGATGTTATTCACATACACTGCAACAGGAAATAAACTGGGACACATTTAGCACAATTTCTGAATACGGGCTGTGTGTGTTTCTCCGTATATTGAGCGTTTTGATAGTTTAACAGTATTTTTTATAGCACTTAAACCTGCTTTATAATATAAAAGACATGAAAATCTCACTTTTTACAATATGGGACCTTTAAATAGGAGTCATAAAAGAAGCTGTCTCTAATATCTAATGAGATCATTTGTTAAGTAAGATGACGGAGGATGGAATAATAATATTCTCTTTCCTGTGGGTACCCTTCTAGCCCCCAGTTCTCTTTCCTGTGGGTACCCTTCTAGCCCCAGTTCTCTTTCCTGTGGGTACCCTTCTAGCCCCAGTTCTCTTTCCTGTGGGTACCCTTCTAGCCCCCAGTTCTCTTTCCTGTGGGTACCCTTCTAGCCCCCAGTTCTCTTTCCTGTGGGTACCCTTCTAGCCCCCAGATTTCCACACCAGCATGTGATGTTGTAGGAAACAATGCTTTCCACAAGGCTGATGTAAACCATCCTCAGAACTTCTTTGCTGACATCAAAGCTATTTAATTTCCTCAAAAGAAACAATCTTTGCATTGCCTTCTTAAAGATGTAGTCTGAGTGTTCATTAAAATTTAAGTTAGTATCTAAAATCATTCCTAAATATTTAAAACTACCTACCCTCTCTACAGCTTGGCCCTCACTTGTGATTGGCTGACACATTGGCTGCTCGCCCCCCATTGGTGACAACGAGCTCCTTAGTCTTGTTAGCATTTATGAGCAAAGCACTCTCTCACCATGTTAATAGATTGTTTAATTTATCATTTTCTGTTATGTATTTAAAAAACAGCTTATAAACCATCAAATAATTAGATTCAGGTCCAGCTCAGGTATCAAAGG
The DNA here is from genome assembly GCA_916701645.2 of Sebastolobus alascanus. Classification (NCBI taxonomy): domain Eukaryota; kingdom Metazoa; phylum Chordata; class Actinopteri; order Perciformes; family Sebastidae; genus Sebastolobus; species Sebastolobus alascanus. Next base: position 68,086 of record CAKAOJ020001130.1, on the reverse strand, counting down.
TACACTTTTTATGAGATGTTTTATTTGTTGTGTGCTATGTTTGTTACCAATACTCCTGAACTGGAAAAATATATTTTAAATTAATATTGTTTAATAAATCCTTTATCATCAAGTAAAAAAAAAGTCACACTGAATTCTCATTTAATTTAAAAGAAGACTTGACTTATATCAATTTAAGCAGCTTTTGAAATCCATCCTACCCAACTTTTCAATAGTTTCAGTATTTATTTTCAGATATTAGCTCAAATACATTATGCATATAATCATTAATACAATTAAAAGCACAATAGTGCTAAACTAACAATTTGAAAACTTCACCGTGAATATGTTTTTGTACAATCTTCACTTTTTTCTGCCGTTTCATGAATGAAGAAGATGATTGTTAGTTGTAGTGGTCGTCCTTTGATTGCCAGCTCTTGTCTTCGAGGCTCAATAAGTAGTTTTTACCACCTCATGGCACAGAGTGAATATATCTGCAGAGGTTCAATAGAGCTGCCGATCAGTAATTAAAACAATATATAGAAACAAAGTGGGAGAAGGAAGGAGAGATAATCATATCTGAGGAAGAAAGGACAACAATATGGTTACATCAGTGGACGTGTACCAGCTCACAAAATTGGTTTAGTTGTAAAAAGCCTGATAAAGTATTTTATTATTTATTATTTATCATAAATCCCACTACGATGGAAATGTAAATGCACATCATTCCCATGTTTTCTGGGGTTGCCCCGTCATTCAAGACTTTTGGAGAGGGAGACATAATGCCTTACAAGATATTTTCAGATGTCATGTATCCCTGGAGAGTAAGACCTTATTGTTTTGGACTCGTACCTCCAGAATGGCAGAAAAGAGACAAGTATTTATTAAATATATCGCTGGTAGCTGGTAAAAAGGCTCTTACGAGGAATCACAGGAGAGCCCAACTTTAAATGCCTGGCTGGACATTACAATGGACATTTACTAAATGAAGAGGACAACAGCATATGTCAACCATAAAGTGGAATTATTTGTGTCACGCTGGGAAAACTGGGTTAACTACGTAACACCCCAGAAGGCCAGATTTTATTTTTGCATATCTGATTGTGTGGTAATGAAAAGGTCACTCCCTAACTGTTAATAGTTTTCACTGTGTTGTTTTTCTGTGTATCTCTAACAAATGTTAAAATGCAGCACTTTAGACAGACTTAGGTGGGTGATGTATGCATACAGGGTCGGTAACTCATTTCATGTACGTATGTTTGTTGCTAAGTGTCAATACAAAGACACTTTAGTAGGAGAAAGGTTCTACTTGTGTTGCTTTAGCTCTAAATGGTTATCAGTAGAAGCTGTCTCATCCTTTCCCTTTCATCCCTGTCTCATTTCACTCAGCTGTCTGTCTTTCTCCTTCCACCAGGGGGTGCCAGTGCTCATTGTAGGACATCATATTCTATATGGGAAGCAGGTCAAACTTGAGAAACCCTTCGCCGTCCTCACCGAGCATTCCAGCCATTTGCAGGACGGCCTGGGTAGCCACGACGACGACAACGATGATGTCACACAGGTACCTATGGAAACCAACCAGCAAGGACCCACCTCCACTTCTTACTCTGTGTCTGCCCTCATCAAACGGAAGCTGATCTTTAAGACGCGCCCCAAACCCATCATCACCAACGTACCCAAGAAGGTGTAGCGGACTGCGTTTCCTCACTGGGTCGGAGCTCTTGTGTGTGTGATGGTGACAAACTTTACTGGGAGTGGACTTCAGTTAGTGTCATCTCTGACATGATGAAGTTTGATTATACATCTGTTGTACAACTGATCAATACTACACCTCATATTGATCAATACTGCCTACCTTTAACCTGAAGTGATGCAAACGAGAGACTTTAAAGCTGAAGTAGGCAAGTTGGAGCAAATATCATTCAAATAAAGTTCAAAAGTATATCCTGACAGTAGTGCATGAGACAGGTAATCTGAGAGAAATCATGTCCCTCTGTGTCCTCCGGTGTCCTCCGGTGTCCTCCGGTGTCCTCCGGTGCTCCTAACGGCATCTGCAGGATTTCACAGACTGGAGGAAAACAAGCAGTCAGAGCTGATCTGGAGTCTGCCGTCTCTGAGCAGCTGTCAATCACTCACCAACTCTGATCAAACGGTCAAACTAGGCAGCGCTGATCAGATATGAATCAATATTCTGTTACTGTAATGACTATTTCTCTCCTCAGATGTTCTCAGAATCATCTTGTAGTTACTGTTTAGCTGGAAAATGAGAAAGTTTGTGACCCGGCAGCCATGTTGAGAGCAGTTGAGGAAATACCAAGCACCGCCCACCAGCCAGAGCACAGCCAATAGGAACGCTCTCTCTCTCTGAAATGACCTGTGATTGGTCAAAGTCTTCCGTCACAGACTAGATTATCTAAAGCCTGAAAACAGAGACATGAGGAGGAGCAGAAGTCTAGTTTTCTCTCAGAACACTTGAATTACAATATGCTGAAAGGTTATTATGGGATTTTAGCCCAATGATGCCAAAAATATTCTGCCTACTGCAGCTTTAATGAGGCTCCTTGTAAGTATGAATGAAAGTTGTTCCTGTTTAAAGCTCCATCAGGGTCTGAATGTGGTTTCAGAGGCTTTTACACGCTGACAAGAATCACATTGTGGATGAATACTGAATCATTTTCTGTAAAACAAACAAAACAAAACATAAATTAAAGAATGTTGGAGATCCGCAGCTTCAATCCATGAGTATCCAACCAAGAGACACACAGGAAACATTTCCACCAGAAGGCCTTTGGTCATTGTTTTCAGATAAACTGTCAGCAAATGTCCACAATGTAAACTGTGACTGTTCAATAATGACTTTATGATTCCAGGAGATGTCTTGTGTGATGAAGAGTTTTCATTTGATATCAGCGTACCTGCTCTCTATTTACCCACCACGTCGTCTTCTTCACGTCAGTTAGAAATAATCAACAGTATGTTCACGTGGTGGGAGACGAGTGCGTCTCACGTCGGAAAAATACCAACACACAATACACTGCAGTGGTGACCCCCCCCCCCCTCTGACTCTGACTGAGGATTGGATCAATACTGACTGATCAACTATTAATGGGATCCGATGATAATCTCAGTGCTGGCCATCAGGATTCACACTGAATGAACGTCAAGTTTCTGCATAAAAGAATTAAATGTTAAACAGAATATTTGCTCCCTTCAGATGAAGTCAAATGGTCCCAATGTGAATGTGATGCTATGATAAAGTAAAGCAGAGCTTAGAGCAGCACTGTGCACATTAATCACAGAAAGAACATGTGAAGAGCTGAGAGATCAGTTTGGTGAGAAACATTCAAAATATTTGACTTCTAGCTTACAGCATTTTGACATGTTGCCAGAATATCTACAGCGTGTAAATATGTGTGTGTTTGTTTGATGAAGGCGGTTCCCACGCTGAGGTGTATCTCCAGAAGTAAAACACCATCCTGTTAGTGCCTGCTGACTGAAGGGACCAATTCATTCAGCTGCTGTAAAGCTTCTGTCCCCTTTCCTTAGCATTCACACACCTCCCACATACAACACACACTCTTTTTAAAGTCATACCAAGAACCATGTTGTCAAAGCTCCGTCATTTTAACCCTCTGAGACGCACAATAGATCCCATTTTATCATCTGAAAGCTGGAACCTGAAGATTAATTTGAGATGCAGCTCAGCACTGTGTGTCACGTTGTTCTAGTCATAAATCAGAAATAAACATTAATTAATTAATTAGAATGAATAATTAAAGTTTATAAGGGTTTAGAACATGATGATAGAAGTATCTGATGTCCATCCCCATGCTCTATTATGTCTATAAGTTGTTGCAGCAATGTTTGGGTTGATACCATTTGTTCCACAGATTTGGTGCTAAATTTAACCATTTTTTACCACTGGAGAATTGATAAAAATGATCAATAATCCCTCCAAAATACCACATTAAGACACCAAGACCTTGAGGAACACCAGAGAAAAAGACATGCTGTGATTTGGGATAAAAAACTTTTGACATTTGGAGATTTCTGCAAAATAGATGGAGTTTGTGTTTGAACTGTACTAATAATACTAATAAAGACACACAGTTGTTCTACTGGCACAATATCTTTATATTATTTATTCATCATTAGCATCTGTAGTTATCGATATTCTGATTGTGAATTCATTATTTAATAACCCATAATATGACTATGGGGTCTTTTGAACACTGGACATTATTTATCAGGCTGAATGTTTCAGGGAAAATGTAAATGATGTAACTCATATTAATCCCGACATTCAGGAATTATCAGCCTCACGTGACTGAATGGAAAAGAAGATAAATAATGTAACAGGTGTTTGTTGCTGACAGACAGACTCTCCTTCTCTCTCTGACTTTAATAGTATCATTAATATAAGTTAACGGGGGAAATAACAGATCATGAAAAGAAAAATCATTCTAATAAATGCAGAAAGATGTAAAAAAAGATGTATAAACCCCTCTCAGTGACAGGCGGCTTCACTCGCTGTGTGTGAATGAGAGATACTGCAGGACCTTCTGCTGCTGTTCAGAGCTACAATTAACACAGATATTAACTAGATGGTGAATCAGAAGACAACTAAACTATAAAACGTTTAATCTATGATCTGTCTTCACTCCGGTATAAAACTCAGTGATGTTGACCTGAATCAGATCAGTCCGATCGGCGCAGCGTCCAATCAATAAACGATATCCAATAAGGGGGCGTGTCAGTCGGTAAACAACTTCCGTGGAGGATACACTGGAGGATACACTGGAGGATACACTGGTGTATCCTCCAGTGTATCCTCCAGTGTATCCTCGCTCCTCGCTCCTCGCTCCTCCAGAAGCATTTTAGGAATTGGGACGTGAGATGGAGGGCTGAGATCGATTTCTGGGTCACAGCCGGAGGATCGAGGATCGAGGAGTCGAGGAGGCGAAAAATGTGGAATTGAGAAGCACCCCCGGAGTAAACCCTGAAAGTGAAAGTGTTCAGTCTGTCAGCTCAGACTCCATTTTGACTCAACGGAGCAGGAGGAAAACTAAAAGTAACGGGTGAGTGAATCAACATTTAATTTTACTTAAACTTGATCAGTTTGCCCCTTACTGGTAAAAAAATGTTAAAATGAATCAACATTTTGTTTCCCACGTAACAAAAACGAATCCAAAAAACTTCATTAAACCTCCGTAAAAAACAGGAGGTTTTAAAGGGGGAATCCCGGGGGTTTGATCCCCAGGTTTTATTATCCTGTTCCTGTTGTTGGTTTTGGTTGGGCGTGGTGGGGGCTGGTGGGGGTTTTCTTCCGCCTCGGGGTCGGGATTCGAAAAAAATTGTTTAAAGCCCCGGAGCCCAAAGAAAAGTTTTCCCGTTTAACCCCCAGACTTTTTTGATAAAGGAAGGGGAGGAAAATTGGGGGAAGAAGGGGGGGTTTTTCCAACAATTTTTTCTAAAGTCTCTGGCTTTGCCCCTGTTTAGAAGAGTGAGGTCTAAATTTTTGTTTCCTGGCCCCAACAAAGTGAGACGGGCTAAAAAACTCTTTTAAAGGAACCAAAAAAAATTTTTAAAAGGTTACCTTAAAATGCCAGGGTTTTTTTTGATTTTGTGTTTGTTTTTTTCCTGTTTTGCCCTTTTCGGAAAAATTTCCTTTCCTTTTATTTCTTGCCTGTACCCCTTGAAAAATTGTTTTTTTAATTTTCTAAGAAAACGGTTCCTTTTAAATTGGGAATAATTCAGTAGGGGTATTGTTGGGGGAAAGAACCCCAAAAAGGGCGAGCTCATCCCGGCGGGGGCGAGAAGATGCCCTAAAGGGGATTTTTTCCCAAAAAATGAGGCTGTTTAAAACCATTTTCCATTTTATTTTGAAAATCCCATGTTTTTTTTGTTTTGGTTTGATAAAAATTTTAAAAAATTATTTGAAAAAATTTAAAAAAATCCCTCTTGGTTTTGCAGGTCGGGAAAACCAGAAAAGAGTTCCAAAAAAACCCGGTTTTCCTTTGAAATTAGGTAAGGGGACACCTCTCATTTTTAAAAAAGGAATCCCCAAAGGGCGATGTGCTGCCCTGAGGGGAGAGCTTAGGTAAAGGGGATTTTTTAAAAATCCCCCTGTTTAAAATTTTATTCCTTTTTGGAAAACATTGGGCAGATTGTTTTAAACTAAAGATGGATTTAATTCTGGGTTTTAAAAAATCCTTTGGGTTTTCGAACAAAAAAACCGGAGAACCCTCCCATTTTCAAAATTTACCCCCGGGGGAAATTAATTCATTTTTTGGGGCCCCAAACTTTAAAGTTTTTTTTTAAATTTTCCCAAATATTAAAATTGAAAAAATGGTTTAAATGTTGTAAAAATTTTTAATTTGTTCAAAATATTTTTGGTTTTTACTTTTCCTAAAATCAGCGGGGTTTTATGAAAAACTTTTTTTTTAAAAAAGGGGGGCCTTATTTACTTTCCCTTTTGGGGAAAAAAATTCTATTTTTGAAAGTTGGTGGCTTTAAAAAATTTAAAATTTTTTCCCCTCGAAAGGGCTTCAAATGGGGGGTAAAATTTTACAGCCCAAAAACTTTTTTTGCCCCTAAAAAAACAAAAAAAATTTTTTTAAGGGGGCATTATATTTTTGGGAAAAAATTTTCTCTTTTTTAAATGGATCCCCCCCTTTTAAAGGGGGAATAAGGCCTTTTTTGTAAAACTGTCTTTGGGAGAAAGATTTAAAACACAAAAAAAAATATTTTCCCCTAAAACAAAAAAAATTTCTTTTTAAAGTGACCATTTTAGTTTTTTCTTGTTTTTGTCCCCCCTTTCTGCGGAAACTAATTTTGGCCGTCCAGAGCCACCAGTTTCCTTCCAAAACTTTTTCCCCCTCTCAAAACCGGGGGGCCGGCCACCGCCACCCAATTCGGTTATTTAAATCCTTGTTTTTGGTGTTTTCTTTTCTGAACAAGGGGCCCCACAAGAAACTGTTTAAATTCCTGCCTATTGGTTGTTTCTGACGGGGAGCAGGCCCCATCTAATTTAACTTTTTATTAATACACTGACTATAAGGATGTATAGATACTGTACATGTAGCAGTGTCATCATCTAAGTAACTGTATTAATACACTGACTATAAGGATGTATATATACTGTACATGTAGCAGCGTCATCATCTAAGTAACTGTATTAATACACTGACTTTAAGGATGTATATATACTGTACATGTAGCAGTGTCATCATCTAAGTAACTGTATTAATACACTGACTATAAGGATGTATATATACTGTACATGTAGCAGTGTCATCATCTAAGTAACTGTATTAATACACTGACATTAAGGATGTATATATACTGTACATGTAGCAGTGTCATCATCTAAGTAACTGTATTAATACACTGACTATAAGGATGTATATATACTGTACATGTAGCAGCGTCATCATCTAAGTAACTGTATTAATACACTGACTTTAAGGATGTATATATACTGTACATGTAGCAGTGTCATCATCTAAGTAACTGTATTAATACACTGACTATAAGGATGTATATATACTGTACATGTAGCAGTGTCATCATCTAAGTAACTGTAATAATACACTGACTATAAGGATGTATATATACTGTACATGTAGCAGTGTCATCATCTAAGTAACTGTATTAATACACTGACTATAAGGATGTATATATTTCAACCAGGAGAGACTCCAAAGGGAGTATTGATGCTGTGTCATGCCCAAAACTGCATGTGATAATCATAAAGTGGGCATGTCTGTAGAGGGGAGACTCGTGGGTACCCACAGAACCCATAGAACCCATAGAACCCATAGAACCCATAGAACCCATAGAACCCATTTACATTCACATATCTTCATGTCAGCATTCTTCCCGACAAGCTAGCATGACATGGTTGGTATCAATGGATTCATCAGGTTTTCTAGTTTCATATGTTACCAGTATCTTCACTCTAGCTTTAAAACTGAGCCGCTACAACCTCTGAAAGACAGAATAGCGTCCGTCAGATTGTAAAGATGTTAATAAGACAGCCAGATAGGAAATTCAGCTCATTAGTGTTTATGAAAGCAGGAGAGTTTAAATAAAGGAACACTGTCATCACAGACTGAATGCTGAATTCAAACAGAAAAGTACCAACACTTTAACTGTTCCCTGTGACCATCTGAGCTTTGAGACAGTGTCAGCCAATCAACAAATCATTTTAGTTATAAAGACATGTCTTCACAGGAAGAGGAGTGATGTCTCTGTGGAGGAGCAGCTGTCCTGCTGTGCTTTGTGTCAGGACGTCCTGAAGGATCCAGTCTCTACCAGCTGTGGACACTGGTTCTGCAGACAGTGCATCACCTCATACTGGGACCAGTCTGCTTCATCAGGAGACTCCTCCTGTCCCCAGTGTGGAGAAAGATCCAGAACAAGAGCTGGACTGCAGACAGCCGGTCAGACCAACACTGTACAAAGTAAGACTATCTGTCTGATGACGTCTCCGTGTCTGAAAACACTACTTGTTGTTTTAATACAGTGACATGTGTTGTGTCATACAGCACGACCATTTAAGATCATTATAAATATCATTACATTTTAAGTCCACCTTGAATTTAACTGCATGTTTTTTCTGCTCCAGCATTCATATGTGCTCTGTATCACCTGTCCTGTGTTCTCCTTTGAGAGGAAATCTGAACCCTTTGGTTTAATGATAGCACCCCTTGTCTTGGCATTAACCCGCAAAAAAAAAAACTGTTCATTGAAAGACCACAGGGACAGTCACATGACCACAGGGACAGTCACGTGACCACAGAGACAGTCACATGTCCACAGAGACAGTCACATGACCACGGGGACAGTCACATGACCACAGAGACAGTCACATGACCACAGAGACAGTCACATGTCATTAAATATTTGGAAAGAAAAAGGCAACAAACTGGGCAAAGGCGTCTTTTTACTGCAGGCTGTGAAAGAATCTGTGATCATTTTGTTAAAGCTAAAAAAAGGTCTGATATAAAGAGTGGTGACCCGAGGGGAAGCACCGAGAGACAGGAAGTCATTTAGACTTGGAGGTAAGCGACAGTAATAATTACAGGACACAAATGTAATGTTTGGCGGACGTCGGTGTTTAGTGTTTACTACTGTTGCCAGGCAACCTACTTTCCTCTCTGGTACCACTCGTTGACTTCTTACTTATCCACTTGATATTTTGTTTGTATGTCTCCTGGCGTTTCGGAGCGTACTGCAACGAACAACACGTTGAGCATAAACGTCTCTGTGCATGCTTGTAGTGTGAGCACCATCTACAGAGGCCACGCTGTCTTGTGTGAATATAAACAAAGCGTAATGCAGTGAGCAACCAAGTGCAAATGAGACGCAGGACACTGAAGAAATGTCTCAGGAGATTTGGCTGGAAGCTCCTGCTGGCTTTTCAGCAAATGCAATGTGCTTGTTCTTGAAATGTCTTTCAGTTACTTTTTTGGTTGTTTGCTAATTTCTCAAGCACACCGGTAAGCCAGCAGCGGTGAAAGCAAACAAATCTGTCTACACAATATTAAAGGGGACCTATTATACTTTGTTCTTTTTCCCTTTCCTTCAGTGTGTTATATAGTTTATGTGCATGTAAAAGACAAAGTTACAAAACCCAAAGTCCACGCCAAAGGGAGTTACTCTCCCTCACAGAAACACGGCTCCTGAAAGGCCTCACTTGAAGTCCTTGAAGCCTTTTCTTGCGTAATGTGATGATGTCACCAAGTAACACATTTGCATAACAGCTAGTTTGTCACACGCTCTCAAACTAAGCTAGTTAGAGCGGAGCTGGAGCGTAGTCCAAAGAGTTTAGTTCAGTTGACCAATCACAACAGTGGGCCGACTGACCAAAAATAAGCATAACAGGTCCTCTTTAAATTTTCTTTTGGGGATTTTGAATCCATAGCTAGCTTAGCTAGAGACTCAAGACTAGCCACCGCAACTGAGGTCAGCAAAACTATAGGATAAGGCGCCGGGCCGTAGACGTACGTAGGCTATGATGCATATTTTAATTGACTGAAATGTTATTATGTTTTTATTCAATGCATAGTCAAGGTTACACATATTTACAGTTGGAGAATGTAAGAATCACTACAACAATGATAAACGAAAATTAAAATGTTAAAAAATAACTGTTCATTTCCATATAATGTTTTAAAGCCACAGGGAGCCAGTGGAGAAGGGCTAAAGAGCTGCAGGTTGCTGACCCCTTCATTAACCAATCAGCATGCTGTTTGCTCTCAATCTGCATAGAGAATATTAATTGATATTTGATTGATATGATTGCAACCAACTGAAGCCTCTCCCGTGTTAGGGTTGGGGTACTTTTGTAGCTTCTAACTGAATCTCTGTGGTTTGGAGTTTACTTTCCCTCCTGTGCTCCTTTTTGTATTTTCAGATATCCGTTTTATTTTACTGTTTACTGATTGCTTTATTCATATCAGAGCTGTGTGAACTTACTGCTGATGTAAACAAATATTTCCTGTTGCTGCTGCTTCACATAATAGTTTTCCACCTACAAACCAGCGGGATGCTTTTATTGTGAAACAGCTACAGGAAATGCAATGTATTTGTCAGCGAGATTTGCAGTTCTTTAGCCACGTTTTGACCGCAGGAACCTTCCCCCAGAACTAAGAACCTTTTGAGGAACTCATTGTGTTTCGACCGTAGGGACCAGGGTCTAAATTAAGTTTTGGGGCCTTTTTACCCCAAAGAAGGCCCTGGTCGGGGGGGTAGTACTTTCTGAAAGTACCGGAACTTTCGGGGTGGAGTTTGCAGGGATGACCGTCGCTGATGTTGGTGAAACACACACACACACACACACACACACACACACACACACACACACACACACACACACACACAGGGCCACTGCTTCAACTGTACCGCTTCATTAATAAACAAAGAAGTCCTCTAGTATCGGTTTAGGACCATTTTAGGACGAAGGGAGAACATGTTTCTTTATTTGATAACATTAAAAGTAAAGTCAGGCTCTGCTGTCGGCTTCCCAACTCATTTTAAACAAGACTCGGTCCAAACCGAGTCTATGTCTGGACCGTGTTCGGTCAGTCTGTGAATTTGTGGCTAAACTGTTCTACAGATAGTCAGTGGTCGTGTCTATAATGTTAAATCCAGCGCTACATGTCCACCAGGTCCTGCGAGGACACTAGAAGACTCGCTGCTCCACTCAACTGGCCGTTCAAGCCATAGACATATATACATACGCCAACGTTGGCGTACAATCCAGAGGTCAATGTCTATATATATATGACTATGGGTCAAGAGGTGACGTGGAATGCATCTGATTGGTTCCTGGTTTTCTGCTCGCCGTCACAAACAGGAAACATCATGGCGGCCTGCTCATAAACTTTCTGTTATTCTGTCTAAACAATCCACCAAAATCTACTTCTGAAAACATTTTAAGTGAGATACAGGCGATGCCTCTGCTGAATCTGGTTTCATTTTAGAACTAGATCTCCTAGTTTGACAGCTCATGTGCATAAAGGACTTCTCCACACCTTTTCATTTTGAAAGAGCAACGGCCAATGAGGAAACTCCGACACTCGGCCGACCAATCGTGTAGCTCCATCACTCATTCAGTGACAGACCCCTGTGGTTGTAGGGCTGGTCCTCTGAGGTCCAGCCAAAAAGACAGAAAACAAGAGAGACAGCACGAGTGAGAGGACGATCAGGAGAAGAGAGACAGAGAGACGGAGCGTGACGGTGTTGTGAATGAGAGAAAGAAATGTTATTTTCACAGTGTTAATGTTCTAAAGCAGAAATAAATAACCCTCAAATACTCAACATGATTAACTGTGGAAACGGACGCTCTTAGTTTCATTTTCCTCCTCTGCATTTGATTCGTTACATCCAACGCACATCAGTAAATGTCGTAACAGAGATTAAACCTAATGTTTAGTTTTTTCCAGCGTGTTTTTTAGATGAAACAGGCGGACACACTGAACGGCAGACTGCAGAGTGTGTTTACCGCTGTGACCACCAACAGCTCTCGTCACATGTCATGTTGCTTTTTCATACATCAGAGGACTAATATGCTGAATCTTCACAGGTCTTTAGACCGTAGTGGAAACACAGACAACAGTGGACTGAAGGAACCTTTTAGGTTCTTAAAAGTAGTCGGACTAAAAAGTCCCAGGAACCTTTGGTGGAAACCCGACTTTTGTTAATAAAAACAGGTCCACACAACGAGATATGAACGTATTCTGCATTATTTGATCAGTCGATCAGTTTTAAATATTACAGTGAGGAAGGAACAGCCACAGTGAGCTGTTTAGATGAAGAGCTGCAGACGGACAGCTGAGGCTCCGCCTCCTCTGCTGTCAATCAAACATGTACACCGACTGAGAGAAAAAGGAGCATTTCTGATGCTTCCACAAAAACTGGACTGTTTAACCTTTACTTCTTTTTTTATTTACTTTATATTGATCACTTTCATATTGGCAATGAAAATAATGAGCAGATTGTAAAATTTTCTTTATTTTGTCTCAAACTGTTTTCTCTCTTTCAGCAGATAGCGTTCTGCAGGAGGTTGTAGATGAACATAAGATCAGTCTGAGGAGGAGATGTGAATGTGTGACTGAAGGAAGTGATGAAACAGGAAGTGGAACCCTCCTCAACAGGATCTACACTGAGCTCTACATCACAGAGGGACAGAGTGAAGAGGTTAATACCCAACATGAGGTGAGGCAGCTTGAGACAGCTTCCAAGAAGAAGACCCTCCATGACGCTCCAATCAAGTGCCACGACATCTTTAAAGCCTTACCTGACCAACAGGGACACATCAGAGTCGTTCTGACGAACGGCGTCGCTGGCGTTGGAAAAACCTTCTCAGTGCAGAAGTTCACTCTGGACTGGGCAGAGGGCTTGGAAAACCAAGATGTCAGTCTGGTGGTTCTGCTTTCGTTCAGGGAGCTGAACTTGATCAGAGATGAGCAGTACAGTCTTCTCATGCTGCTCCATGTTTTCCATCCAACATTACAGAAGCTCACAGCAGAGAAGCTCGCTGTCTGTAAAGTTCTGTTCATCTTTGACGGCCTGGATGAAAGCAGACTTTCACTGGATTTCAAGAACAATGAGGTTGTGTCTGATGTCACCCAGAAGTCATCAGTCAACGTGCTGTTGACAAATCTCATCGAGGGGAATCTGCTTCCCTCATCTCTCGTCTGGATAACTTCCCGACCTGCAGCAGCCAATCAGATCCCTCCTGCATGTGTTGACAGGGTAACAGAAGTACGAGGCTTCACTGACGCCCAGAAGGAGGAGTACTTCAGGAGGAGAGTCAGTGATGAAGAGCTGTCCAGCAGAATCATCTCACACATCAAGACATCCAGGAGCCTCCACATCATGTGTCTAATCCCAGTCTTCTGCTGGATCACTGCTACAGTTCTGGACCACATGTTGACTACAGACCAGAGAGGAGAGCTGCCCAAGACCCTGACTGACATGTACTCACACTTCCTGTTGGTTCAGACAAAGAGGAAGAAGCAGAAGTATGGTAAGGGACATGAGACGAGTCCACAGAGCTGACGAAGGCTGACAGGAAAGTTCTTCTGAAGCTGGGGAGGCTGGCGTTTGAACAGCTGGAGAAAGGAAACATCATGTTCTACCAAGAAGACCTGGAGCGGTGTGGTCTTGATGTCACAGAGGCCTCGGTGTACTCAGGAGTTTGTACAGAGATCTTCAAAAGAGAGTTTGTGATCTTCCAGAAAACAGTCTACTGCTTTGTTCACCTGAGCATTCAGGAGTTTCTGGCTGCAGTCTACATGTTCCACTGTTACACAAACAGCAACACAGAGGTACTGGAGGCCTTCCTGGGAAAAGACTACAAGCAGAGAGAGTCAAACCCAAAGTCTTCTCTCAAGAACATCTCTAAGTATTTTGGAAACAATGATAGTCGTGGCCCATCACTGGATGACTTCCTGAAGAGAGTCATGGAGAAATCCCTTGAAAGTAAAAATGGCCACCTGGACCTGTTTGTTCGCTTCCTTCATGGCCTCTCTCTGAAGTCCAACCAGAGGCTGTTAGGAGGTCTGCTGGGTCAGACAAAGAGCAGTTCAGGAAGCATCCAGAGAGCCATCAACAACCTGAAGGAGATGAACAGAGATAATATCTCTCCTGACAGAAGCATCAACATCTTCCACTGTCTGACGGAGATGAACGACCACTCGGTACATCAGGAGATCCAAGAGTTCCTGAAGTCAGAGAACAGATCAGAGAAGGAACTCTCTGTGATCCACTGCTCAGCTCTGGCCTACATGCTGCAGATGTCAGAGGAGGTTCTGGATGAGTTGGACCTGAAGAAGTACAAGACAACACAGGAGGGACGACTGAGACTGATTCCAGCTGTGAGGAACTGCAGAAAAGCTCAGTAAGTCAAGTTTTTAAGTTATTTTTTTAACCGATAACCGACCCTTGTTAACAGATTATTAACCGTTAACCGTATGAGCACAACAGACAACTGAGTCCCCAGTTCACCATCAGGAGAGTTACTGTAGCAGCCACGGTGCTGCGTTCACTGTCCCCAGTTCACCATCAGGAGAGTTACTGTAGCAGCCACGGTGCTGCGTTCACTGTCTCCAGTTCACCGTCAGGAGAGTTACTGTAGCAGCCACGGTGCTGCGTTCACTGTCCCCAGTTCACTGTCAGGAGAGTTACTGTAGCAGCCACGGTGCTGCGTTCACTGTCCCCAGTTCACCATCAGGAGAGTTACTGTAGCAGCCACGGTGCTGCGTTCACTGTCTCCAGTTCACCGTAAGGAGAGTTACTGTAGCAGCCACGGTGCTGCGTTCACTGTCTCCAGTTCACCGCCAGGAGAGTTACTGTAGCAGCCACGGTGCTGCGTTCACTGTCTCCAGTTCACCGTCAGGAGAGTTACTGTAGCAGCCACGGTGCTGCGTTCACTGTCTCCAGTTCACTGTCAGGAGAGTTACTGTAGCAGCCACGGTGCTGCGTTCACTGTCTCCAGTTCACCGTCAGGAGAGTTACTGTTGCAGCCACGGTGCTGCGTTCACTGTCTCCAGTTCACTGTCAGGAGAGTTACTGTAGCAGCCACGGTGCTGCGTTCACTGTCTCCAGTTCACCGTCAGGAGAGTTACTGTAGCAGCCACGGTGCTGCGTTCACTGTCTCCATTTTACCGTCAGGAGAGTTACTGTAGCAGCCACGGTGCTGCGTTCACTGTCTCCAGTTCACCGTCAGGAGAGTTACTGTAGCAGCCACGGTGCTGCGTTCACTGTCGAGGACATGCAGCCACTTTTCCAGTAAAAGTCTACACTGCACGTTTAGTTTAGTTTAGCAGGTTGTCAGTTGTGTGTCAGCGCGGCGTAACTTTAGCAAGTGTACAACAGACCGTGTGTGTGTGGCGGCGGTGAGTGTGGGGTTGTCGGTGGCGTTATAGCTGTGAACGTAGCTGTAGCAGACAGTGTGTAAAGTTTATTAGTCGGTGAATAAATGCTACGAGGCTACAACTCTTCCGCTGAAGCGAGCTATAGACGGCTCAGACTCTGTTAAGGTGGACCAGCTTTTTCATTAATTATTAATATTTCTTTTAACCGTTCAACAGATAGCATTAATTGGTTAAAATTCTTAATGTCGGTTATACGGTTAATTATTAACATCCCTAGTCCAGATGTGATTAACTTTATAGATCAGTGTAGATTAGTAGTTCAGTTCTTCAAATATACACACTTTAAATTATTCTTAAAATATAATATTCTTATAAATGTTCCACGTGTTTATTACATAAATATGTCAGTTGTATTTTGTCACAGATGTTTTTGAGCTGTTTCAAATGTTGAGTTAAAAATGTTTCAGTAGTTTGTGTTTCTAGCTGTCAAGTTAATGAACACTTATTCTATTTATTTATAATAATTGTTACATTTTACAGTTTTTTCTTATTTATCTTTTTGGATGATGGAGACGACATGTGAACCTGGTAAAACAAATAAAAACAACAAAAGATCAGCTGGCTGGTGGAGCGCTGGGTCTAACCGGTGTAACGGCAGCAACAGAACATTTGCTGATCCGGCGGGGAGTCGGGGCGGTCCTGGGATCAGAGCCCTCGTGCTGGGGTTTAAACTGGCTGAATCTGAGCTAACTGCTAACTGGGGGTACGTCTCCTGGAGCTGCCGCACGCTCTACTCCCGGCAAAGCAGCCTCCCGGTGGCGAGGATGACGAGGCGGGGGAGCGAGTCGTTTTCTCGTTTCTGCTTCTTCTAATTTAATCCAGACGGTGCAGTGTCCGTTCAGAGCATGTCTGTTCAGAACGGGCCGAATGCTTGGCTTGTGGTGTTGCTGCTTGCAGCTTTCTCGAGAACAAAGAATACAAACAACTTCATACTCGACATTGTGCTTCCTTGGGTTCTGAGCAACAAAGCTGCCATGACATAGTTGCGTCACACACCCGAGTCACGGCTACTCACAGTTAGGAACACCGGTGAAATACACTCTGTTTCACAGGAAAAATCAGACCCCGGTAGCTGTTACTCACAGTCAGAAACATCAGTGAAATACACTTAGCGGAGGTAATTTCCAAATAGGTGTATTAGCTGCTTGCTTTGAAATAACCACCGTGGTTATAAAGTAGAGCATGGATTTAATTATCGGAGGTATTTTCCTGGAGGTAACGTTATTAGTGTTATTTGTTAGTATCAAGTCTGACACCGGGGAAATACCATCTGGTCGCTCGTTTACACTTATGGGGTAATATTGAATACTATGCTAACAATGATTTGGTAGCACAAGTGGAAAATATTCATCAAGTTAGTGAACTGATTCAGTAATGTCAGTTGCACAACAACATCAATCTAAAGTGTTAACATTAGAATTAGCTTGGGTTGTGCCAGTCCACTTGGTGGCAGTAATGCACCTCTAAGCTGGTTTAACAACCGCCAATAAACACTAAAGAAGAAGAAGAAGCGGCACCACATTACACCTTACCTCGTGTGTTTTTGGGCTCATCTCTTTCGTTGGTTTCAAATCCAAAATTTTGCCATGTTGCCTCAGTTTTAGTTTTCTTTGAGACCAGCTCTGCCGTGTCTCGTCTCGTCACCCCAAAAAACACATGAACTCTCTAGTAAACAAACCTCTTCTTGTTTATAAACCAACATAATATCATAATATTACGTTAATCACGTTGTCATATTGCTTATTAGTAATGCAATACAGGCTGGATTTAGCACTGTGACTCTGTCGGCACAGGTTGTTGATGTCGGATACTTTTTAATTTGCCAGAATGTGTCATAATGATAAATGTTGGTTCCGCCCAATAGCATGAAATCAAACCGGTTTAAGCTCTAACACCGGACCGGACCGGACCGGACCGGCAAAACCGAAAATCGACCCAACTCTAGCATTAGCCACCGTAAACTACTGGTCATACGAGACAAAGCTTGTCGTTGTAAAACCCCTGAGTGTGTTGAATCCAGCAATGGTGCATTTTATTACTAATGAAGTCAAGTTGTGTTCCATCATCTTGTTGTTAAAGATAGGGTCCATGATGTTGGAAAGCTAGCATAATTTGAAAGTAGCATCGCCTCAGGAGCTCCGTCTAACCCCCCCCTCCCCTCGAAACTCCTTCCAAGGCAACGCCCCCCCCACACACATGCACGAGCACCGCCGCATCGTATCTACTTCACATTTTTCGTAGCTATTTCATCACTAAATTCACTTCTGAAAAATGTTGAGGCGAGAAATCAACTATGTAGATTTAGAATATTGACAGTTTTACGATGTTAGATCAATTTTCAAACATTTGCTCCACCGTTGTCGGAGTTTAGAAGCTCCACAAACTGCCGGCACAGCTAGCTAGCTGCTGCCGGGATCGCCACCTTTCCAGCCGGGCATTCACTCACACAGACCCCGCTATGGTCTCAAGAGACCGGTCTGGTTGACGGAGCTCGCTGGAGAGCAGCAGAGTGGCGAGGGAAAGAGATTCCTGCTGAGACAACACGACCCTTTTTAACATTACTCTAATATCTGGAGGGAGATCAGTCCACTCGTTTGTTTCTGTAACTGAAAAAGCAGTTTGAGTAACGTAAACTTTGTCGAGCAATATTTTATATCCGCCGTCTCCCCTCGTTGATAATCCTGTTTGTCTGACTTCACTTTGAGCTGTAAGAATAAATAGTTTAAACCTGCAGTATCTTATAAAGGAAACTAACAGAACATAAACAACTAAATCAAAGTTGTATTTTTCGATAATATGGTAATAGTGGTACGAGTTCGTGCTCATTGTCCAGTGTTTTACGAGCTGAGTTTTCTCTTCCACTCTCCAGTAAACGTGTGGCGGAGACGCGCTTTGAGTTCACGCTGGTGCACGCTGAGGGTAGAGTATGAGCAGGGAGGCAGGGAGGCATCTGATTGGTTCTTTACAACTGGGCAGAGAGTAACTGACTGGGAGACGTTTTTACAGGATTACAGCAGCTACAGATGACGGATCTTTTCCGGTCTTTTTTCAGTGCTCATAAGAAATGGATCGCTGTCGGGGTGTAAAGACCATTTCAACCAATATAACAAAAAGTGTATGCTGGATAAATCATGGACCCCATCTTTAAGTCTTTCCTTTGATTCTGTTACTCACAGAAGGAAACTCAGGTGTTTCTCTCTCTTGTTGCTGTAGAGAAGAGTAGTAACAGGAAATACACAGCTTCCACCAATAACGGTTCAATCAGGAGAGACCCAGTATCGATTGAACAACAATTTATTACATGATGCATGATGAGAAGAATAGTGCAAAGTCTTTGGCGATTAGACTCCATCTTGACGTAGTATATAAAAGGGGGTAGTGATGCCGTGATGAGATTAGGATATATTCCCCCCTTGGAGTCTAGACACTGGTGGTGGTGGTGAAGGGAGTACTGAAGATCCAATGAAGGGATGTGGAGCAGGCCTGGGCTCTGAATATGAAGAAGACTGGAGGTGATGGGGTGGAGGCGGGTTGCATCGAGCCGCTCTGAATGAGAACTGACGCAGCAGAGAGGAGAACAGTTTTAAAATGTGATTGCAACGATATGATTGGCTCAGAGAGAGCGTGGCAGAATCTGTTTGGTTATTAAGAATGAACCACCCACAGTCAGCTGATAGAGTAGGAGCCAGTAGAGATAAGAGACAGAAAGGTTGTGAATGAAAGAGTGTAAAGAGGGTCTTCCTGTCTGAACTTTCGCATAAGCTTCATCGGTCTGATGAATATATAACAGCAGAATGGTAGAATTCAGACTTTTTAACAGATCTTATACACACCAAAGATCAATGTTATGTTTTTAATGCTGATACACTGATAACATCTTTCTGATGATATTATGTTGAAAATAATGCAACCTCATTGGTTCTTTAATTGTGTTTGTGAGCTGAATACGTTTGATGCTCAGAAAAGAGTGTTAATGACAAAACGCCATGCAGTCATCAAAATATCTAATCATATGAATGTTTAATTATGTACAGGTCTAATATTATTACGAGGTTTGTTTAATTTCTCTACCGTTTGGCAGCAGTCACTGAATTTTCCCATTTATGGACGTGAACCTGACAGCAGCAGGTAGCAGCAAAGAGAGGTCAACTTTATCAACTGTATTATTATTACTTATTCACTGAGTTTTAAAAATGCTTTTCTAATCAAGAAGGCCTCATGCTAACTTTGTGGAGACAGACCTGGGATCAGATCACACTGACAGACTGGACATTAGGGAAGCCTCAATGTAACTACATGTTCTCTCTCTTCATCTGCAAGATTAAAGAAAAACAAAGATTAAAAGTCTGCAGGTTTGAGAGAGAGTGATGAGAATTATTGTTTCATGTCAAACAGTGAGATAAGATTAGCTGAACCACTGATGTGAGGAGCAAATGTTAATCGAAAAAATATATATCAAACTGTTTAGTCATCAAATGCATGAAGTAAATATAAACTGTCCTCTTTCATAATAACATATTTTGTCATTTTTGTGTCATGACAGACTTTCTGGCTGTGGACTCTCAGATACTCACTGTGAAGTTGTGGCCTCAGCTCTGAAGTCCAACCCCTCCCATCTGAGAGAGCTGGACCTGAGTAACAACAACCTGAAGGATTCAGGAGTGAAGCTGTCTGCTGGACTGGAGAGTCCAAACTGTAGACTGGAGACTCTGAGGTCAGTTCACTGACTGTAGCTTCTGTAGTTTGTACACACACTCTCTCTACACACTGGCTCTGCTCCAGATGGCTCTATAGAGAGACGTTCATGTTTTCACGTCGGCCACCGTAGCTCTCCAACACGCTTGGTACACAGGAGAGGCTTCAGTTGGTTGTAATCTCCTCACCTCACCGCTAGATACCTCCAGATCCTACACACTGGACCTTTAACCACAGACCTTATTTCAGGCATCTAACTAAAAACCCATTGACTTCCAGACAAGGGAACAGGAAGTGCTAAAATACTAACTCATTTCTGGGTTTTAGGACTCATTCCTGCAGCTATCTATTTGAACATGTCTAAAGGTGCAGCACTCTCCAACAAACACGTATTGCACCAACTTAAAGGCACATAAGTGATGATTATGAGCGACACCATCTAATTAGAAGTTTTTATGGTTCTAAGTTATTCCCACGTTCTTTTTGACAGCAGATCTAACTGTGCTCTGTTTTCATGTCAGCATTGTCTAATTATTTGAAGCCGCAGACATTTAGATTACAACAAGAACCAAATAAATATTCTGCATCAGAAACATCTTTGCAGGTTCATATTTTTTTTCAAGTCTATCTGAATACAATACTCACATGTTCATATGTACATTCAAAGAGTTATTGATGTCTGTCATCATTCCTTCTGTCTGTGAAGCAATCCCCGTATAACCTGAGTGTTACGAGATGAGGACTAAATCCACAGTCTTGTTCTGTGTAAAATGACCTGTAACGTTGATCTTAAACTAATCGGAGGTTTCATCAGTCTGAGTTAGATGTATTAGGGCTGGGTGACTTGGAGAAAATCAAATATCATGATATTTTTTAT
Source organism: Sebastolobus alascanus (assembly GCA_916701645.2). Lineage (NCBI taxonomy): Eukaryota > Metazoa > Chordata > Actinopteri > Perciformes > Sebastidae > Sebastolobus > Sebastolobus alascanus. The sequence goes on along the minus strand of CAKAOJ020001130.1, from coordinate 47,089 downwards.
CAAATACTTAGATATCGATATTGCGAAGTTAAAACCAGGAAAAGACAACACTTATACCATATGACAATATTACGACATCAAAAATCTAAGATGATATCTCGTCTGTTTTGCATTGAATTACTGAGTGGTGGATGTGTGAAACATAATTTCGGTTTTATGTGGAGCATAAGAATGACAAAAAAAGGAATCTTGAATCTTGAAATCTTGTCTCATATCACGATATTGATATAATATGGATATATTGCCCAGCCTTAGTATGTATCCAGTAAGTATGTTGTGTTTGACAGTTTCCTTGTTGAGCTGCAGGAGGATTAGTAACTCAAAGAGGGAATTTGGTACTAAACAGTCTGTAACTTTGGTAAACACTAGAGGTGGGAAAAAAATGTATTCACCTATGTATCGCAATTTTTTTTAAAGATTTTGAAAACGATGTTTTAATGCCAGAATCTATATATTTGCTTCATCTGAGTCTATGTGGAGGTAGAAGGAAGTTACCGCTTTTATTGTTGTAGTCTGAGTGACGTGACGTCATATCCGTTCTGTATCCATCAACCAAAACAAACCGCCGCGAGTTGAAGCTAGAAAGTGTAAAACGATGGAGGGTCGTCGTGGATACGACCTGCACCCTCACATGTTAAATCCAGCGTGGTAAACACTACACATCCAGTAAAGGATGGAAACACTTTGGGTTTCACACATTGCAGGAAAAGCAGAGCTAGACATCACGGCTAAAGCTGCATGCTAACTCTGTCACGGACAGGAAACGTTATCGTATCGCGGTAACGTGCGGTCGAGCCGGCCGTCTTTCTCGTCTCCGTGGTCAAATGGGCCGACGCTACAACTGTAGAGCACCCATATACTGACATTTATGTTAAATGCATTGAAACGGCCCCGATGGAGCTGACCATGGATGGATAAAGAGAACGGAGCTGACGGGAGAGCTAGAGACCACCTTGGAGAAGTTAGAGGAAGTAGACACGTGGGACTACGTCCGCTTTTCAAAATAAGGCGTTAACAAAGGGAACTGTATATACAAAATACATCTATGGAAATAAGATTGATTGGATTATATTCACCAGAAGTATAAAACATTACATGTCCCTTATAATTTAAAAAGAAAATACCACTAATCTGTGAGGGAAATGTCTTTATTCTTTGATTTTTGGGTTGCTGGATAAAATGTAATAAATAATTGCTGACAATGATCCTGATATATTTGACTTCAGGACATCTCTGACTACATACATGCTGAAAATCAAACATTCTTACTGGATTAATTTAGATATTTTCCAAAGCAAAAGTCCCTAGAAGTGTATGATTCAACTTTTTCCCTTCATGGTCTAGTGTTAAAAGAGTTAACAAAAATCACAAAATCGAATCACAATAGTTAAAAATCAGAATACATATTGAATCGTGATAGTATTGAATCAGGAGATAGTTGAATGGTCCCAGCCCTGGTAAACACTCACTTGATTTGTCTGACTCAGACTGTTAAATCTTCATATTAGTTTCAGTTGAACTTATGAAGTCATTTCTTACAGTGTAGTTGTGTTATGAAGGGACCACTTCACAGGAGGAATGATTACTGCCACAAATAACTCTTTTAATGTACATATGACATGTGGCTGTTGTTTATAGACACACTTGGACAAATGTGGACCTTTCCTGTAAATGACATAAACCTACTGAGCTACCAGATACAGTGAGAAGAAGGTCATGTAATAAATGATATAAACCTACTGAGCTACCAGATACAGTGAGAAGAAGGTCATGTAATAAATGATATAAACCTACTGAGCTACCAGATACAGTCAGAAGAAGGTCATGTAATAAATGAAGTAATGAAGTCCAACAAGTCTGATTTAATGTTGATCCTCTGATTCCAGACTTGACTGAGATCAGCAGCATGTTATTGATGTGTGTTGACATGAGTAGGTGTATGAATGTTGTGGTGACATCTGGATGATTTCTATAGAAGGCTGACATTATGATGATCCACAATAACACAATGACAAAGTCACTCTACTCATTTTAGGGAAAAGATCATTGATTAGGACATAGTAATGTTGAGCTACACATTTAAAACCTGAACACATCTGATTGGATTATAAAGTGATTTTTATCTTCATCATTTATTCTTTATTCAGATTGAGGTACTGCAGTTTGTCAGAGATCAGCTGTGATTCTCTGGCCTCAGCTCTGAAGTCCAACCCCCCACATCTGAGAGAGCTGGATCTGAGTGAAAACTACAACCTGCAGGATTCAGGAGTGAAGCTCCTGTGTGGTTTTCTGGAGAGTCCACACTGTAGACTGGAGACTCTGAGGTCAGACACCATGTTTTACTTGTGTACTGAGATTAATATGATGTGAAAGTTGTGGTGACACTAAACTGCAGACATAAGGCTGATATTATACTGATCCACACTGAGTATCTTAATGCTAAAGGACATTTTCTTCTTCAGTGGTTTAGTCCATTGACTGTAGCAGAGCAATGTTGAGCTACACATTTAAAACCTTCATATATCACAACACCTGACTTTCATCATGTTAAAATAAATTATAAAAAAATACATAAATGTAAAGAATAAATAAATAATCTCTATTTCAGCTATCAGACACTAACAAATATATTCACTATTTGTTTTTTCTCTAAATGTTATGAAGCTATATGATGCTTATACTGACTGAAGAGTTTAAACTGAAGATGCTTTAATTTTATGACTCCACTATTCCTAAAATATATATTATAGATGTCTTATCTTAAATATCTTTTGTTCACATTTCCCCAAAATCCATCCTGACATATTTGACATCTTTATAAACGTTGAGATATTGAGTTGAATCTTGAATCAGTTTCTGTGGTTTTTATTAGTGTTTGGCTGCTCAACATGAGTTTGTATAGATCACAGGTAGCCAACACGGGGCCCGCGGGCACCTGGTCGCCCGCAGGGACCGCGTGAGTCGCCTGCATGTTCTACAAATAGCACGAGTCACCATGGAGCTCCGTCTAAGTTTTAGGGGTCTCCAACACGTCGCTCGCTCGCGACCAGTAGCTCGCCAAAGGTTCAAAGAATATGTAATAGTGATGTCGGCTCTTTACAGTGAATGATGGGAACCGGATCCCGTCCGAGAGCCGGTTTCTTTTCTTAAATGAATACAAGGCAGAATGATAGGATCTTCTCACCATGCACGCACTGACTGTGACTGAATGTTGTGTTAATGCCTGCGTGCGGTGCCGGTGATGATAGTGGGAACAGTACCAGTCGTAAGAGACAAGTTGACAATATTCAACATTGTAGGTCCCAGCCATGGCCATAGATCGACGCACGGAGATTTCATTGCAGAATTTACAGATGTAGCTGGGAGCGAGGAACTCATTTTATATCTAATCTCATCTATTTTTCTGCAAAAGAAATCTAAGAAATCATGTGCTGTAAAGGATGAGCTGTTAGCAGCCGGCTGTTTTTGGGTGAGTTTGGCTACAGTGTCAAAGAGAAATCTAGGATTGTGTTTATTGTTACCGATTAATCGAGAGAAATAAGCTGTTTTGGCAGCGGACAGAGCACGCTTGTAAATTAAGACACACTCATGCCATGGTAGGTAGTTTACTTCCAGTTTTGATTCACGCCATTTGCGTTCGGATCTCCTGCAGGCTTGTTTAAGAGCACGTGTTTCATCATTAAACCACGGTGTAGACCTCTGTGAGCGTCTGGTTTTAGTAGTAAGAGGTGCGACTGAATCTAGAAGATTAGAAAGGGCTGTGTTTAAGTCATTAGTACAGTTTTCAACAGGACCTGTCGCTGTAGTGAAAGGAGCCAGAACCACAGGTAATCGCTCACCAAGTTCAGTTATAGTCGACGGACCGATATGGCGAGTGGTGACTACAACAGCACCCGTATTACGTGGACAGGCTGATGATGCTTCGAATTTAATAAGAAAATGATCCGACATCACCGATGTGACGGGAGAGACAGTCACGGCAGTTACATCTATTCCACGAGACAGTATCAGATCGAGGGTGTTACCACTGGAATGAGTGGGTTCATGTACAGACTGAATGAAACCAAAAGTATGGAGGAGGGCCAAAAAGGCTTTACATAGAGAATCATCAGCCTTATTCAGGTGAATATAGAAATCACCAATAATTACAATCTCATCAGAATGAGTGATAATGTCTGAGAGAAATTCTCCGAATTCTTCTAAAAACTGTGAATAAGGGCCAGGCGGTCTGTAAAGTACCACAAGATGGAGCCTGCTGCCCCGGACACGGCAATTCATGGTTAATGGAGATGATTTTAATACAAGAGACTCAAATGAGTTAAATTTAGTATCAAGTTCACACAAAAGAAGCTTATTCAGCTGGTTTGGGTGGAGCTGAGCGATGTGAATAAATGATACTAATAATATAAAATATGAGGAGCTCTCGGCCACTTTCATTTAGTCAAAGTAGCTCTCAGAGGAAAAAAGGTTGGAGACCCCTGGTATAGATGGATCCACTGGTGGAGCTGTCAGAGTTTAAGAGGTGAAGTCACTACGTCTTTATTGAAGTAGCAGCACGTTGTCATTAATATTAATGAGAGCTCTGTTTCACTCTTTGTATTTTACAGTTTTTAACCTGCATCCTGTTGGCTTCAGGTGTTTGGAGTTTACATTTTATAAACTTCTACGTTCTAAACCTTCTTCAGCTCTGAACACATTATTAAACATTGAATGATTTCAAGCAGGAACGTTGTCTTCTAAACTTACATCATTTATTCTTTATTCAGATTGATGAACTGCTGGTTGTCAGAGATTAGCTGTGATTCTCTGGCCTCAGCTCTGAAGTCCAACCCCCCCCATCTGAGAGAGCTGCATCTGAGTCACAACGAGCTGCAGGATTCAGGAGTGAAGCTGCTGTCTGGTTTTCTGGAGAGTCCACACTGCAGACTGGAGACTCTGGGGTCAGACACCATGTTTTACTTGTGTACTGAGATTAATATGATGTGAAAGTTGTGGTGACACTAAACTGCAGACATAAGGCTGATATTATACTGATCCACACTGAGTATCTTAATGCTAAAGGACATTTTCTTCTTCAGTGGTTTAGTCCATTGACTGTAGCAGAGCAATGTTGAGCTACACATTTAAAACCTTCATATATCACAACACCTGACTTTCATCACGTTAAAATAAATTATAAAAAACTACATAGATATAAAGAATAAATAAATAATCTCTATTTCAGCTATCAGACAATAACAAATATATTCAGTATTTGTATTTTCTATAAATGTTATGAAGCTATATGATGCTTATACTGACTGAAGAGTTTAAACTGAAGATGCTTTGATTTTATGACTCCACTATTCCTAAAATATATATTATATTTGTCTTATCTTAAATATCTTTTGTTCACATTTCCCCAAAATCCATCCTGACATATTTGACATCTTTATAAACGTTGAGATGTTGAGTTGAATGTTGAATCAGTTTCTGTGGTTTTTATTAGTGTTTGGCTGCTCAACATGAGTTTGTATAGATCACAGGTAGCCAACACGGGGCCCGCGGGCACCTGGTCGCCCGCAGGGACCGCGTGAGTCGCCTGCATGTTCTACAAATAGCACGAGTCACCATGGAGCTCCGTCTAAGTTTTAGGGGTCTCCAACACGTCGCTCGCTCGCGACCAGTAGCTCGCCAAAGGTTCAAAGAATATGTAATAGTGATGTCGGCTCTTTACAGTGAATGATGGGAACCGGATCCCGTCCGAGAGCCGGTTTCTTTTCTTAAATGAATACGAGGCAGAATGATAGGATCTTCTCACCATGCACGCACTGACTGTGACTGGATGTTGTGTTAATGACGTGCGTGCGGTGCCGGTGATGATAGTGGGAACAATACCAGTCGTAAGAGACAAGTTGACAATATTCAACATTGTAGGTCCCAGCCATGGCCATAGATCGACGCACGGAGATTTCATTGCAGAATTTACAGATGTAGCTGGGAGCGAGGAACTCATTTTATATCTAATCTCATCTATTTTTCTGCAAAAGAAATCTAAGAAATCATGTGCTGTAAAGGATGAGCTGTTAGCAGCCGGCTGTTTTTGGGTGAGTTTGGCTACAGTGTCAAAGAGAAATCTAGGATTTTGTTTATTGTTACCGATTAATCGAGAGAAATAAGCTGTTTTGGCAGCGGACAGAGCACGCTTGTAAATTAAGACACACTCATGCCATGGTAGGTAGTTTACTTCCAGTTTTGATTTACGCCATTTGCGTTCCGATCTCCTGCAGGCTTGTTTAAGAGCACGTGTTTCATCATTAAACCACGGTGTAGACCTCTGTGAGCGTCTGGTTTTAGTAGTAAGAGGTGCGACTGAATCTAGAAGATTAGAAAGGGCTGTGTTTAAGTCATTAGTACAGTTTTCAACAGGACCTGTCGCTGTAGTGAAAGGAGCCAGAACCTCAGGTAATCGCTCACCAAGTTCAGTTATAGTCGACGGACCGATATGGCGAGTGGTGACTACAACAGCACCCGTATTACGTGGACAGGCTGATGATGCTTCGAATTTAATAAGAAAATGATCCGACATCACCGATGTGACGGGAGAGACAGTCACGGCAGTTACATCTATTCCACGAGACAGTATCAGATCGAGGGTGTTACCACTGGAATGAGTGGGTTCATGTACAGACTGAATGAAACCAAAAGTATGGAGGAGGGCCAAAAAGGCTTTACATAGAGGATCATCAGCCTTATTCAGGTGAATATAGAAATCACCAATAATTACAATCTCATCAGAATGAGTGATAATGTCTGAGAGAAATTCTCCGAATTCTTCTAAAAACTGTGAATAAGGGCCAGGCGGTCTGTAAAGTACCACAAGATGGAGCCTGCTGCCCCGGACACGGCAATTCATGGTTAATGGAGATGATTTTAATACAAGAGACTCAAATGAGTTAAATTTAGTATCAAGTTCACACAAAAGAAGCTTATTCAGCTGGTTTGGGTGGAGCTGAGCGATGTGAATAAATGATACTAATAATATAAAATATGAGGAGCTCTCGGCCACTTTCATTTAGTCAAAGTAGCTCTCAGAGGAAAAAAGGTTGGAGACCCCTGGTATAGATGGATCCACTGGTGGAGCTGTCAGAGTTTAAGAGGTGAAGTCACTACGTCTTTATTGAAGTAGCAGCACGTTGTCATTAATATTAATGAGAGCTCTGTTTCACTCTTTGTATTTTACAGTTTTTAACCTGCATCCTGTTGGCTTCAGGTGTTTGGAGTTTACATTTTATAAACTTCTACGTTCTAAACCTTCTTCAGCTCTGAACACATTATTAAACATTGAATGATTTCAAGCAGGAACGTTGTCTTCTAAACTTACATCATTTATTCTTTATTCAGATTGAGTTGGTGCAGTTTGTCAGAGATCAGCTGTGATTCTCTGGCCTCAGCTCTGAAGTCCAACCCCCCCCATCTGAGAGAGCTGGATCTGAGTCACAACGAGCTGCAGGATTCAGGAGTGAAGCTGTGTGGTTTTCTGGAGAGTCCACACTGTAGACTGGAGACTCTGAGGTCAGACACCATGTTTTACTTGTGTACTGAGATTAATATGATGTGAAAGTTGTGGTGACACTAAACTGCAGACATAAGGCTGATATTATACTGATCCACACTGAGTATCTTAATGCTAAAGGACATTTTCTTCTTCAGTGGTTTAGTCCATTGACTGTAGCAGAGCAATGTTGAGCTACACATTTAAAACCTTCATATATCACAACACTTGACTTTCATCATGTTAAAATAAATTATAAAAAAATACATAAATATAAAGAATAAATAAATAATCTCTATTTCAGCTATCAGACAATAACAAATATATTCACTATTTGTTTTTTCTATAAATGTTATGAAGCTATATGATGCTTATACTGACTGAAGAGTTTAAACTGAAGATGCGTTGATTTTATGACTCCACTATTCCTAAAATATATATTATATTTGTCTTATCTTAAATATCTTTTGTTCACATTTCCCCAAAATCCATCCTGACATATTTGACATCTTTATAAACGTTGAGATGTTGAGTTGAATCTTGAATCAGTTTCTGTGGTTTTTATTAGTGTTTGGCTGCTCAACATGAGTTTGTATAGATCACAGGTAGCCAACACGGGGCCCGCGGGCACCTGGTCGCCCGCAGGGACCGCGTGAGTCGCCTGCATGTTCTACAAATAGCACGAGTCACCATGGAGCTCCGTCTAAGTTTTAGGGGTCTCCAACACGTCGCTCGCTCGCGACCAGTAGCTCGCCAAAGGTTCAAAGAATATGTAATAGTGATGTCGGCTCTTTACAGTGAATGATGGGAACCGGATCCCGTCCGAGAGCCGGTTTCTTTTCTTAAATGAATACGAGGCAGAATGATAGGATCTTCTCACCATGCACGCACTGACTGTGACTGGATGTTGTGTTAATGACGTGCGTGCGGTGCCGGTGATGATAGTGGGAACAGTACCAGTCGTAAGAGACAAGTTGACAATATTCAACATTGTAGGTCCCAGCCATGGCCATAGATCGATGCACGGAGATTTCATTGCAGAATTTACAGATGTAGCTGGGAGCGAGGAACTCATGTTATATCTAATCTCATCTATTTTTCTGCAAAAGAAATCTAAGAAATCATGTGCTGTAAAGGATGAGCTGTTAGCAGCCGGCTGTTTTTGGGTGAGTTTGGCTACAGTGTCAAAGAGAAATCTAGGATTGTGTTTATTGTTACCGATTAATCGAGAGAAATAAGCTGTTTTGGCAGCGGACAGAGCACGCTTGTAAATTAAGACACACTCATGCCATGGTAGGTAGTTTACTTCCAGTTTTGATTTACGCCATTTGCGTTCGGATCTCCTGCAGGCTTGTTTAAGAGCACGTGTTTCATCATTAAACCACGGTGTAGACCTCTGTGACCGTCTGGTTTTAGTAGGAAGAGGTGCGACTGAATCTAGAAGATTAGAAAGGGCTGTGTTTAAGTCATTAGTACAGTTTTCAACAGGACCTGTCGCTGTAGTGAAAGGAGCCAGAACCACAGGTAATCGCTCACCAAGTTCAGTTATAGTCAAAAGGACCATAGGGGAATTATTCCAGCCCGTTTTTGGGGAAAAACGGGTGAGCTTGAAATTTGGAAGAAAATGATAAACTTCACCGTTTGTAACGGGAAAGCAGTCACGGGCGGGGCCCTTTCCAAAAAAACCCGGGTTTCAAGGAGGGTGTTTCCACGGAATGATTGGGTTTTTAAAAGGGAACTAAAAAACCAAAAGTTAGGAGGGCCAAAAAAGGCTTTCCTTTAAGAGGAAAAATTCCCCTTTTAAAATGAATTAGAAATAAATTTTTTAAATTACCAGGAATTTGGTTGAAAGGGTTTTGAGGGGAAATTTTTTCCAATTTTAAAAATTTGTGAAAACCGGCCCTGTAAAGTACCACAAATTTTTGGAGCCTCTCCCCGGGAAGGGAAAAAATTTTTGGTTTTTTGGGGGATTTTTGGATTTTTTTTTTCCCCAAGGGGGAATTTTTCTTTTTTGGTTTTTAGTTCCAATTTTCCAAAAATAAGTTTTTTTATTAAAGCGGGGTTTTGGGTGGGGTTGAAGACTAAATTAAAAATTTATAAAAATAATATAAAATATGAGGAGCTCTCGGCCACTTTCATTTAGTCAAAGTAGCTCTCAGAGGAAAAAAGGTTGGAGACCCCTGGTATAGATGGATCCACTGGTGGAGCTGTCAGAGTTTAAGAGGTGAAGTCACTACGTCTTTATTGAAGTAGCAGCACGTTGTCATTAATATTAATGAGAGCTCTGTTTCACTCTTTGTATTTTACAGTTTTTAACCTGCATCCTGTTGGCTTCAGGTGTTTGGAGTTTACATTTTATAAACTTCTACGTTCTAAACCTTCTTCAGCTCTGAACACATTATTAAACATTGAATGATTTCAAGCAGGAACGTTGTCTTCTAAACTTACATCATTTATTCTTTATTCAGATTGATTGGCTGCAGTTTGTCAGAGATCAGCTGTGATTCTCTGGCCTCAGCTCTGAAGTCCAACCCCCCCCATCTGAGAGAGCTGGATCTGAGTAACAACGAGCTGCAGGATTCAGGAGTGAAGCTGCTGTGTGGTTTTCTGGAGAGTCCACACTGTAGACTGGAGACTCTGAGGTCAGTTCACTGACTCTCTGTTACTATTAGAGATCTTATATCTTTAATTAACAATTGAACCTGATTTATGTACAAACATAACTTACATCCATAAAGTTGTTAATGTCCTTTTCTTCATATTTTCATGTTTCTTGAACTAAATTCAGTCTGCAGTCACTAAAGACTTGTGTTTCTTAAAGAAAGTGTAGAAAATGTCCACTGTTAGTTGTTAAAGTAAATGAATGTTTATCATTGTTGGTAAATGGCCACATCTGGATACAGAAGATCCTCTGAACTAATATCTGTTTTAAATTGATCAAGTTTACTTCATGAAGTAGAAATATTTCTCTGGTTTCTGTTTGTTTCAACGTGTTCCACAAATAGTGTCTGATCATTGATATTGATCCTTCAGCACACACACAGAGATGAACACAGAGATCAGCAGCATGTTATTGATGTGTGTTGACATGAATAGGTGTATGAATGTTGTGGTGACATCTGGATGATGTCTGTAGAAGGCTGACATTATGATGATCCACAATAACACAATGACAAAGTCACTCTACTCATTTTAGGCAAAAGATCATTGATTAGGACATAGTAATGTTGAGCTACACATTTAAAACATGAACACATCTGATTGGATTATAAAGTGATTTTTATCTTCATCATTTATTCTTTATTCAGATTGAGTGACTGCAGTTTGTCAAAGATCAGCTGTGATTCTCTGGCCTCAGCTCTGAAGTCCAACCCCCCCCATCTGAGAGAACTGGATCTGTACTACAACCACCTGAAGGATTCAGATGTGAAGCTGCTGTCTGATCTGGTGGAGAGTCCACACTGTAGACTGGAGACTCTGAGGTCAGTAGACAGTCGGAGTCGGTCCATGCTGGTTTCAGCAGTATTGTTGTGATGTGTTTCCTCAGTGAAGCTGTGAGAGGAGAACGGTGACACACAGAGAGAGAGAACAGTCAGCCAATCAGATCAGCCAGAAGCTTGTTGTGATCATGTGTTAGAGTTGATGTGAAGAAGATGTTGTTGTTGTGTTCATGTCTCCAGGAAATAAAGCTGGATTACAGCTGACAGCATCACATCATGTATAGAGACAGTGTTCCTCATCCATCAAACTGTCGTACCATCAAATCTGATCACAAAGTCTTTGTTCTCTCATTGATCAGTTCATCTTTATCACAGCTCTGAGATCAGTCTGACTGAAGCCTCAAATCACTGGCTCTTATTTCATAGAACCATGGTTACATTTAGTAACCATGATGTGGTCTTTCTACAGACCAGAACCTCTGCTGAAGTCCAGTAATCATTTGTCAGTGTTTTTTAACATCTTTGAACCCTAACAGCAGTAAATCCATCATTAAAGTGAGCAGTGAATATCTCTCTGATTCTGCAGTAATGATGCGTTCAGGACTCTCAGCAGTTTATTTCCACTGTGTACTTCAGTGAAATCTACAGACTTGATGCCCAAAGTCTCTGCAGGTCTGTGAGTGCTGAGCTCAGTGTGTTCACTCCAATACGTTAACATGAGAGCTGAAAGGAAGCTGGCTACGCTACACAGGCTGAAGTCCCTGCTGCTCTTTGTACTGGAGGTTTTATTTCTGTTTTTATTTGACCTTTATTTAACCAGATAAGTCAACTGAGAACCAATTCTCATTTACAATGACGACTTGTATATATATATATATATATATAAATAAATATATATATGTACTGTATGTGGTGTGTTCCAGAGAGGCAGATTCAGAAGCAGGTGCAGTGATCAGAAACTATCTCTTGTAATGAGTTCTTAAAGGAGGGTAACAGGATGAGGGTTTGGAGTTTTAGTGTCTTTAGTAACTCGTTCCAGTCACTAGGAGCAGCAAACTGGAATGAGTGACGACCAGAGGAGGTGCAGACTTTAGGAACGACCACACTGATGAATTTACTAGAAGATAAATTGCGGTTACTGTTGGAGATATTGAGTAGTGAGCAGAGATATGGAGGTTGGTTCTGCTAATGATAGTTTTATAAATGAACTGTGTGCTGCATCAGTGACTGACAGCTGATGAAGGGAGTCTCTGTAAACACTGATTCATGACTTCTGTTCTCTTCTTCTCTCATCAGATGGAAGAGGTATTGATCTCTGTCAGAGTGAGTGATCAGAACAGTGGATGTGTTGAGAGGATCAGTCGTGTCCTGATGATCCACAGAGGTTCACCACCTGGACCTGGATCTGATTTTGTCTTTTTTTTTTTATTCATTCATATATTCTGAACCCAACATGCCTCTGCAGAATAGTTCAGTTTATGACAACATAACTGTAGATTAACACATTTAAATAGATCTTTCTGCTTTGCTTTGTGTTGCAGCTCCACCCTGTGGAACGATGGAGTTTTACTGTTTATTTCCACATATTTCTAAATAACAGTGGAAGTTAATAAAGTTACTCTATTAAAACCAAGTCCTCAGGAAGAGCGCCGGGCTTTGATGCCCATTTTCTTAGTGGCCAAACTCAGACTCTCTTAGTAATGAACGTGAGCCTCCGACGCTGGATCCACTTCTCTTTATACATCCATGATTAAAACCAATACCAGCCATTTCTCATATTATACAAGATAAATATTTGATGGTAACAAACAGAAAGAATCAGATAAAACCTGAATTCAGTCGAGGCTTCACTTCAGTTTCTCAACTGACTACAAACAGATTCAGTCTGGATTTTGGTGTAAAGTCAGAACCTTCATATTTTATATAATGTTTGATGTAAAATAAACCAACAGAACTGATTAACATGCGTACTCTAGATTTTATATTCACTCATCATGTACATACAGGAACATTCCAGTTTCATGTGTGACTCTGCTAGTTTTCACGTTACATGACTGAACACAGACACATAAAGTCCCCCGTGGAGCTTTTTCCCCTCAGAAATCCGTGTTGAAGCCGTCGTTATCACCAGCGTTCATGTTCTGTTGTTCCTGCTGGAGCTGCTTTCTGCCAGCAGATGTCACCGTTCCCTCTGTTTGACCCTAAAGGAGGTTTATCTGAATGGATGCAGTGAACACTGAACTGATGATGTGAATGCTTTCTTTCTGACTGACTTGGTTTTCTAAAGGTTAAGTGTCATCATGACGTAGTAAAACTTGATTTAAAATGATGGAAACTGGATTTGAAATGAAACTCAGCAAACAAGTTGCACAAACGCCCACTTGGACTCAAGTATGAGCTGATTAGAGTTTGGTGGTCAAAGGTCAAAGGTCACTGTGACCTCACAAAACACATTTTTGGCCATAACTCAAGAATTCATCTGCTAATTATGAGAATTTCCCACAGATGTTAATTCTGATAAAATGCTGAAGTGATGACATGTTGGACAGACGTGGATGTACCCACTGCATTATCCGACACACATTAAGATCACTTACATAAACTGTGAATTGGTTTAAACACAAACAGACACATTCAGAGAATCTCAACCCCCACATCAACCCCCCCTTTGTTCTTCCTGAGCACATGTACTCCGAAGAACAAAGAGGCCATGTGGTGACACCCTGGCAGCCATCTTTGATCCAGCCATCTTTGTAGTTTTACAGTGCTCGCCATATTGTTTGTAGGCCATGAAGACATCAAAGACAAGTAGCCATCTTGTCTTTGTCTCTCTCTCTCTCTCACACACACACACACACACACACACACACACACACACACACACACACACATGCTCACACACTGTGTTTGGTTTGTTTAGTTTAGTTATTTAGTTAGATTAATATTGTCTTTTAAACCTTTTTTGTCTTGTAAATAAATGTTTGTGGATTATACATGCTGGTCTGTTTAATGTTGTACAAGAGTGAATAATGCCAACCGCTGCTGATTTTTTTGTTAAAGTTATTGTTTAATTATTAATCAAAGTTCCAAATTGATAGTTTAGTATATTTAATATGACTTATCTATGAGACTACATTAATTTGCTATCATTTTCTCTTTGTTTCAAAGAGTGGTGCCCCGAGGATGATTTAATATACATTAAATCATATTATTCAATATAATTAGTCATTATTTTAATAATTATTATTTACTTTTGATACCCATTTTAATGTCTTTGGAGCTTATGTACCAATATAATTTGGTGCCCTGTTATTATTAATATATATCGATAATTTAGTGATATTAATTTTATTAATATTGATAATTATCTTTAATATTGTCTAATAACTAGAGCAGCTCCTATCTGCGTCCCCTACAACAGCTTGGGGTCCATGTTTACTTCCTGTCAGCTGATGTCATTCAGATCCACTGCAACAGGAAATAAACGGGGACACATTTGGAATGTTTACGTTTACAACTGTGAAATGATCTAAAGATCTGTGACTATTCAAAAATCTGGAAGAATGAGCTTCAAATGTGTAATTAATTTTCTCATATTTGTCCTCAAAATATGTTGTTGGTTTGACTCCTCCTAGAATCAGCTGTTCTGACCTACTGGGGGTCATCTTGAATCAGTGCACATCATAACTGTGCAACATGTGGTGAAAAAGCATCTGTAGAAAACATTTGCTCACCTTCATTATATGTGTTGATGGTTTGAGTTTGTTCTTTCACTACATGTGTAAAATCTGCTCAAAGGTCCACTTACTAATGATCCAGAGCTCTCAGTTGAAAGCTCTGGATCATTAGTAAGTGGACCTTTGAGCTTAGATTCTCTGCATCACATATTGTTTCTGAAGGTCAAGAACAAACATCTCTGCTGTAAAACTATCTGCTGACATGAAATGGTCAAATGTAGATTTGTACCACTTGTGTTTTTAGAATATTTGAATTCATGCCTTCATTTGATAGTTGACAGTAGAAAGTGGCAGAAAACATATTGACATTAAAAAAAGGAAGACCAAGGACACCAGTGTTACATGCTGTGTGTCTTAGACTGCTGGTCTACCTCAATATTTAGACCACTTCTAACCTCAGTTCAAACCTAACTAACTCAAGCTAAGCTGCCGAAAGTGACTGAGAATCAGTAAAGGACATAATCAGCTCTCTTTAAAGGAGGACTTTTACTGTGAAGGAGCTGCAGAAAATGATGAGTTTGTATTAAAGGGGAACAACGGACATTTTTAAAACATTGATATTATTCTGGAGGTTAAATAACATGATGGAAAAAATACTGCAACTTGCTCATGTAGTGAAAGAACAAACTCAAACCATCAACACATATAATCAAGGTGAGCAAATATTTTATACAGATGCTTTTTCACCACATGTTGCACAGTTATGATGTGCACGGATTCAAGATGACCCCCAGTAGGTCAGAACAGCTGATTCTAGGAGGAGTCAACCGTCCACAGTATGTGAGGACACGGGACTGTGTGTCCGACATGGTCGTCTGCAGTACGGGGCCCCGCAGGGAACGGTCCTGGCTCCGTTCCTCTTCACCTTCTACACTGCAGACTTCTCCCACAACTCACCTACCTGTCACCTGCAGAAGTTCTCTGACCACTCTGCCATCGTCGGTCTCTTCACAGATGGGGACGACAGGGAGAACAGAGAACTGACTCAGGACTTTGTGGACCGGTCCAGAGGAACCGCCTCCAGCTCAACGCGGGGAAAACAAGAGAGCTGCTGGTGGATTTCTGTCAGACTCCACAAGCAGCACTGCTCCCAGTAGACCACATACACACCACAAACTGACAAGAACTGCACTATACTGAACACCGACTGTCTATCAATACTACTCAGGTGTAACTCAATTCATACTGTGCAATGCTTTCAGGTGGAATCTCATTCCAATCACTGTGCAGTATCAATTCTCCACTTGTGCAACTGTGTTAACAGTCTGTTTATTGTCAATACTGTATTACTTTGTGTGATGCAATTAGAAGGTCATTAGTGATGTTCACTAGTGCTGTCTCTGTGCTATGATGCTCTAAATCCTGACTGATAATCCTCCAATAAATTATAGTTGTGTAGAAAGTCACACAGCTGACTGGAGACTGCTTTCTGAAGGATCTTAGAGAGAAAGGGAAGGTTAGATATCGGTCTATAGTTGGCTAAGACCTCTGGATCAAGAGTGGGCTTTTTAAGAAGAGGTTGAATTACAGCTTCTTTAAAGGACTGTGGTACATAGCCTGTTAGTAAAGACACATTGATCATATCCAGTAAAGAGGTGCTAACTAAGGGTAGAACTTCTTTAAGCAGCCTAGTTGGGATGGGGTCTAAGAGACAGGTAGATGGTTTAGATGAAGAGATCACTGAAGTCAATTTGTGGAGGTCGATGGGAGAAAAGCAGTCTAAATATATATCAGGTCTTACAGCTGTTTCTAAGGTTCCTAAGTTTGAGGATAAATCGGTACCAGTTGAGGGTAGGAGGTGATTCATTTAGTCTCTCATAGTTAGGATTTTATCATAAAGAAGCTCATGAAGTCACTCCTACTGAGGGTTGTAGGAATACATGGCTCCATAGAGCTGTGGCTCTCTGTCAGCCTGGCTACAGTGCTGAAAAGAAACCTGGGATTGTTCTGATGTTTCTCTATTAATGATGAGTAATAGGCTGCTCTGGCATCACGGAGAGCCTTCCTATATGTTTTAAGACTATCTTGCCAGACTAAATGAGATTCTTCCTGTTTGGTGGAACGCCGTATCCTTTCCAGTTTCCTCGATGCTTTAATTTGTGGGTTTGAGGGTTATACCATGGAGCTGACTTCTTTTGTTTTATTAACTTCTTTTTTAGAGGGGCAACAGAATCCAGTGTGACTCGCAGTGAGCCTGTAGCACTATCTACAAGATGATCAATGGGTGGGACTAAAGTTAGCATAGGAGCCCTCTGTTATATTGAGACATGGCATTGAATTTAATGCTGATGGAATCACTTCCTTAAATTTAGCTACAGCACTATCAGATAGACATCTAGTGTACAAACTTCTGTCTGATGGTGTGTAGTCTAGTAATAAGAATTCAAAAGTGATTAAATAATGGTCTGATAAAAGAGGGTTCTGTGGAAAGACTATTAAATGTTCAATTTCACCGCCAGAACAAGGTAGAGGGTTAAAACAGTGAGTGGGTTTATGTACGTTCTGAGAGAAGCCAGTTGAATCTAATAAAGAGATAAACTCAGTACTAAAGCTATCATTATCAACGTCCACATGAATATTAAAATCACCTACAATAATTACTTCATCTGTTTTCAGGACTAAACTTGATAAAAACTCTGAGAATTCAGATAGAGATTCAGAGTATGGGCCTGGAGCGCGGTACACTATAACAAAGAGAACTGGCTGTAGTGTTTTCCAGGTTGGTGACAGCAACTCAAACAGCCACAGTGGCTACAGCACTAAAACATCTGGGAACACAAAACACAACACATGTTGAGGATGATCGACTACAACAGCAGAATATCTTAATGCCACTGGAATAATTATAGACTCTTTAAATTATTGACTTTTAGACTAATAATTCGATTTCCTTACTCCTTAAAATATTGAATAAAGAAGAATTAATATAAGTTAATTCATATTTAATAAAAATGTAATATTCATAATAGAAATATCTAGAAATAGATTCTAAATATAAATATAAAATCTATTTTTAAAAATAAAAATATCCTTATTTTAGATTATTATTTATAATATTTATAATTAATATTTTTCAAGACACAAAAGGGAAACCGATTTTTACTTTAAATTTAGTGATCTTTTTTTAAAATATACTTTGAGCAGGTCGAATTTTAATATTTTTTCTCTGTCAGTTTTTTGTTCATCATGTTTTCATTTCATAATAATAATAATAATAATAATAATAATAATTATCATTTATTTATTTATTTTGGTTCGGATTCCCCCCCCCCCCCCCCCCCCCCTCACCTATAACTGAGTGATTTCATATCCAATGGACCTGTTTTTCTTCTCTTTTTAAATTTTATTTATTTATAATTAAAAAAAAAAAATGAATCAATTAAAATTGTAATGAATCATTCATAATAGCAAGTAATTACTAATTAATATAATCCAACAATGTAACAGTCTATAATTCTGCTGGCATATTCAGTGCTCCATAGTTTAAGTGCAGGAATTGAGCCTCATCCATCCAGGATGTGATTCAGTGTGATCATGGACCTCAGCCTCAACCACAGTTTTGGACATGCGCATTGCGACATCTAGCGACCACACTTGGCGGGCTTTTTCAAATTTCACTACAACAGCGCGACAGCGAGCGAGCAACAGCAGCAGCAGCAGCAAGCTTCTACTGGTGAGTATATCTATATCTATATATCTATATTTGATTATCTAGATAATAGATAATATCATGTAACGTACTGTCCTATGTGTCGTGGACTTCAGGAGGAACAGCGTGGCCCACGCCCCTCTCCACATCAACGGGAACTGTGTGGAGAGGGTGTCATCTTTTAAATTCCTGGGAGTGCACATCTCCGAGGAGCTCTCCTGGTCCACAAACACCTTGGCGGTGAAAAAGAAGGCCCAGCAGCGACTGTTCTTCCTGAGAATTCTCAGGAAGAACAAACTGGAACAGAAGCTGTTGGAGTCCTTCTATCGCTCTGCGATGGAGAGCGTACTCACGTACTGCATCACGGTGTGGTACACCGGGAGCTCGGCCGCATCACGGCGTGGTACACCGGGAGCTCGGCTGCATCACGGTGTGGTACACCGGGAGCTCGGCTGCATCACGGTGTGGTACACCGGGAGCTCGGCTGCATCAGGGTGTGGTACACCGAGAGCTCGGCAGCATCACGGTGTGGTACACCGAGAGCTCGGCAGCATCACGGCGTGGTACACCGGGAGCTCGGCTGCATCACGGCGTGGTACACCGAGAGCTCGGCTGCATCACGGCGTGGTACACCGGGAGCTCGGCTGCATCACGGCGTGGTACACCGAGAGCTCGGCTGCATCACGGCGTGGTACACCGAGAGCTCGGCTGCATCACGGTGTGGTACACCGGGAGCTCGGCTGCATCACGGTGTGGTACACCGGGAGCTCGGCTGCATCACGGTGTGGTACACCGGGAGCTCGGCTGCATCACGGTGTGGTACTCTGGGAGCTCGGCTGCAGACAGGAAGGCTCTGCAGAGGGTCATAGACACAGCCCAGAGGATTATGGGATGCCCTCTGCCCTCTCTGGAAGAGATCTCCAGCTCCCGCTGCCTCAGTAGGACCAGAACTATTCTCAGGGACTCCTCCCACCCAGCTCATCAGCTGTTTGACCTCTGACCTCTGGCAGGCGCTGAAGGTCAATGAAAGCACCTCCAGACTCTCAAACAGTTTCTTTCCCTGGGCCATACGGTCACTGAACAAACAATAAAATCTGTGAAATATTAATACAACTGAATGTGAAATAGCATCTACTTCACCTATTCTATTTCCCAAGTGCAATACCTCTGTTTATATTTATTTATTTATTTATTACTCTACCTCACCTGTTTTATTCCTGTTTTTATTTGCTTCATAGCTATGTGTGTTTTATCTGTTATATGTTTGACCTGCCTTGTCTTGTCAAGTATTTGTTTTTAAAGCACTGACCAGGAGTGGCAACTGTGAATCTCGTTGTATTTAATACGATGACAATAAAGCTTTCTATTCTATGCTATTCTATTCTATTCTATTCTATTCTATTCTATTCTACGCATAACGTTATACTTTCAAAGTATTGTTTTTGATGTAAGGAAGCTAAGACACTGGGGAATTACGGTATCTAGCCAATTAGCTAACTTGAACACAGACACACTTCATATCAGGTTCTCTGGGAGATTCATAACGGTGATACATAACGGCGCAGAGCCAGCGGATTTGCGCCGGATGGGTTCCTATAGGGAACGGAAGCGCCGCGCTATTAACCTCCGCTCGAGCTGAAGCCTGGCTGTTCACATCAGAAGGACATTTCTCTGCTTCTTCTGATCCTCTGCTGTTTACTATCCATCTCTTTCTGTCTGTCTGCTTATGTGTGTCTGCCAGGGTCGGGGCTAAAGAGGGGGCGGGGCCGAAGAGGGGGCGGGGCTAAAGAGGGGGCGGGGCTAAAGAGGGGGTGGGGCTGGCACGGCCCCCCCTGGAATCTAAATGGCACCTCCCATCAGAGTCTGAATGTGATAGGTCCAATAAGACTCAACAAACATTAATGATGATCTAATGTATTACTGATATACTGTATGAGACCCAGCTGAAGTTCACAACATTTATTAATAAGGTATTCAGCATCATTGATATTGTGACTTAATGCACGATAAGTTATAAATTAACAACCATGTATCACTCATATTTTGATAACTGAATCCCTCCCAGACATATCCCAGAATCTGGCAGATAGGCCAAAACAGCCTCCCGATTTTCCCGGGAGACTCTTGTTTTTCATTGGCCTCTCCCGGTTTTCCTCCCTGGGTCACAATTCGTATGTCTCCCAATTTATGTCAAATTTACTTTTTTTAACCTGTTTCTGGCACTGTACAGCATGTATAATCCTAAAAAAGGGACAGCAGGGACAAAAATTGAATTATAACTGATGAATATTAGTTTATGCTAGATATTCACATGCAAAGTTTATGCCAGAGGGGCAAATTATTCAGTTTTCTTTCTTTATTCTTTAATCTTTATTCGGATCCCCATTAGCGGCCACCAGGGTAGCAGCTACTCTTCCTGGGGTCCACAAACAACAAAAACATTACATATAACAATACATATAAAACATTTAAAAAACAAACAAAAAAAACCCACAACATATAGCAATGCATATAACACATTTAAAAAAACACAATAAAAACAAGAGAAAATAAAATAAAAGAAGAAAAACAAACACAAACTGCAGAGAAAAAAACAAACAAAAAACTACAATCAAACTGCAATCAAACTGCAATCAAACTGCAATCAAACTGCAATCAAACTGCAATCCCTCATGTTTGTTCAGGTCGGCCGCCAGGGTAATTTTTATTGTGATTTTTTAGTAATTTTTTAAAACTTGCCTTGCTAGGTGCTTCAGTGATCATAGTAGGCATCTTGTTCCACATTGTGATAGACCTATACATAACAGATCTGCACACTGCATCCGTTCTGGGTTTTGGCTTGACTAGATCACCCCTAGTGGCCTGTCTCGTAGTGTGACTGTGTTGATCTCTCACATCATTTATTTGGGAGTACAGAAAATGTGGTTGTTAACTATAACAGATATTCCTAAAGAAACACATTAAATTGCATGCCAACCTCTCCTGTACTCTGAGCCATGAGAGCCTGGCATGCATTCTGTCGATACTTTGCCTCACACGTAGCGTTTCCTGAGATTTAAAGTTAAAATTAGAAGTTTAACATAAAATGCTGTTGCAGTGTACTCATTATTTTTAGTATTAGTATTTAGTATTATTTAGTTTCATTGTTTTAAAGTCACCAGGATTCAGGAAACAAAGTCTCTGAAACTCAAACTTTCTGGGGGAGGAACCCCAGACCCCCCACTTTAGTTTTGCAATCCTCCCTATTTTTGAAGTCTCAAGGTTGGCGAGTAAACAAAACAACCACATTTGAAGGTATTTCCTCGAACAGAGCCTTCAACAACAACGTGGTACACACAGCACAAAATGGCCGGTGATGGGGCCGGTCTGGGTCAAAATGCCAGGGCCGATTTTTTGTTCCAGTCCAGCCCTGTTGAGACTATTAAAATTCTGTGTTGGGGGAGTTTAAAAGTCATTTTCCATGACCTTTCAAATAAGTATAGTGCTGAAAAATGCAGCTATTGTTAAATATCAATTTATTATTGTTATTACACAGAAGTATTTGTGGAGAGAGTTATTGTACAATTCTTAGATTAGATTAGATTTCCTTTATTGTCATTGTACAGGTACAACGAAATTGAGTTTGCAACTCCCCATCACATACTCTACCCGATGCATTAAAAGAAAGACAGTCAATAAATAAATATAGGGTACTATACAAGCAACAGCTATAAGGTTAGTGACCAGTGTCCAGTCGTATATGCAAACTGTCTTAAAGGGCAGTAAAAGTAAGTAGACAATCTAAAACAATACAAAAGACAATGATTATAAAAATAGTTAAATGTAATAAATAGATATAGTCAGTCCGCATGTGTAATATCATAAAACAGTAATGCAGTTCAAAGTGCAATGCAGTCACAGATTAAGGGATTAAAGTGCATGGTAAAAAAGTGCATCATAAAGTGCATCTAGTCCATGTATGGAAGGGGGGGGCTTCCATAGCTGCCATAGCTCCATAACTGGGGATGGGGGGGGGGGGGCGTGTAGCACAGCCCATGCAGTCCATGATCCATGTACTTATGGAGGGGGGGGGGCAGACAGGCAGCCATGGTGCCTTTAGAGGACCGGTTCAGAGCAGCTATGGCTCTGGGGATGAAGCTGTTCCTCCACCTGGAGGTGCGGGCGGAGAAGGCCCTGTAGCTGCCGGATGGTAGAGGCTCAAACAGATGATGGTGTGAGTGTGTGACGTCCTTGCAGATGTTGACCGCTTTCTTTTGGCAGCGTGAGGTGTAGACATCTTCCAGGGCTGGGAGCTGTGTCCCGATGATCTTCTGTGCTCTGGAGATGACACGCTGGAGTGCTTTCCTGTTGGCTGCTGTGCAGCTGATGTACCACATCTTATGAGTGAAGTGTATGAACGACACTGCAGACTGGATTCTCTCCTCACATCGACAAACAGAGCGACGTCTGACTCATATGAACAGAGGTCTGAACTACGAAGCAGGATTTGGGGTTAGCGAGGTAACTTCAGGGTTAACCCTTCAGGGTTTTCAGTCCTGACTGATCAAATCTATTGAAAAACAAATTCAGGTGGTTCACCCACTTCTGGTCCCCCACAGCCTGGGAGTTGGGTTCCTCGAGTCCAGAGATGGTCTTCAGGCCTCTCCAGACTCCGCTGATGTTATTCTGCTGCAGCTGTTCCTCCATCTTCCTCCTGTAGCTGTTTTTCCCCTCCCTGATCTTCCTCCTCAGCTCCTCCTTATTTCCTGATTTAAAAGCCCTCTTCTTGTCCTTAAGGAGAGCCTTTATATCAGGATTAATCCAGGGTTTATTGTTGGAAAAACACCTTACAGTCCTGGTGGGTACGGTGTTTTCCACACAGAAATTGATGTAGTCCGTGACACAGTCGGTGAGACTGTCTCTGTCCTCCCCATGAGAGTCACAGAGTTCCCCCCACACAGTTGAGCAGAAGCAGTCCTTCAGGGCCTCATCAGCCTCGTCGGACCATCTCCTCACTGTGCGGGAGACAGCTGGTTGTCTGTGTACCAGAGGTTTGTACACAGGCAGGAGATGAACCAGGTTGTGATCACACTTTCCCAGGGGAGGGAGGGGTGATGAGTTGTCTGCCTCCTTGGTGTTGGCATAAAATAAGTGACACAGAGAAAAACATCACGGGCCATATCAGCGTTAGGAGAGGGGGGAATATACACCGCTATCACAATAAAATGCGGAAATTCCCACGGCAGATAGTATGGCCCCATGCTAACGGCCAACAGCTCAATGTCCTTGCTGCAGAGTTGTTCTTTAATAGTGATGTGCCCAGAGTTACACCATCTATCTTTCACAAACACTGCCAGCCCGACTCCTTTCCTCTTACCGCTCTCCCTCGTCCTGTCCGCCAGCACCAGCTTGAATCCCTCCAGCTCAGCGGCCGTGTCTGGAGTTAACGTAGTCAGCCATGTCTCCGTAAACAGCATGATCCTGCACGCCCGGTACTCCCTCTGATGCCGGGTCAGCGCCGCTAGCTCATCCATCTTATTGGGGAGAGATCTCACATTCCCAATGATGATGGACGGGAGGACGGGTTTACGGAGTGCTAACAGCTGATCCCTACTGTAAACAATAGGGCCGTGGCTGCGCATCGGGTCGCCAGACACGCTCACAAAAAGTGCAAAAACTAGTAATAAAACTAAAGCAAAAACAGCCGTTTTGGTCTCCGTAGTGCATGGATCAGTTATAAACAGTATTACATAAAGAATATTATAAAACAAGTCAAAAACACAAAAGTAAAAGAGAAAAAGTCAAAAAATGAGCGAGAGCTGCCGTAACAAGCTGCCACTAGAGCGGCGCCATCTTAGTAGATGGATTAGTAGATAGCTGAACAGCTGACCTGCTCCAGAGCAGGTTATGTTCCAGATAACAGATCAACTCGTATAAAAGCACCGTCTACTGACCAATCAGAGCTCAGTGTGCGGATCGTATGATAATATTACACAAATATGAAGAAGTTTAAGTCATAATCCAGGCTGAAAACGACACAGTTTAAACTGACAAATACAGGAAGGACAGCTGGATTTATGCCGTGGGTGTTTACTGCTTTGAATTATACTTTTATATTTTTTTTTTTACTTGGTCTTGAGTCCGTTTCACACCGCAGGAGACCGAGACGCAGCTGAAAGAAGGCTGAAATAGTCAAACACACCACATTGATATCAAAGGGCATAATGGAGTGTAATCCATTCATCCTTAACACTCCTAAAAGATATTTATATCTAGACGACTACATCTGACTTTTGAGTGTTCCGTTAAATTAATAAGTCTGTTAATTTACACATTCACACATCTGGAGTTTTTACTTTCACCAGCTGTCCTTCCTGCATTTGGCAGCTTCAACTGTTTTACTTTTAGTCTAGATTAAGTGTTTAACTTCTTCGTATTTGTCTAATATAGTTTGCTCTTCCTTTGTAAAATGAGCCGCTCTGCCTGTCTGTCTGCTGACAGTAGACTTGTCCATGTTTAGACTTTAGACTTTAGACTTTATTGTCCCACAGGGGAAATTCTTTTCCACAGCACTGTACTTGTCAGACACCAATACATACAACAGCACACAGTAACAGTAACAGCAATACAACAGTGACAACAACAGAAAATGACAGACAGCAGTCCACTCTCAGGCCTATTCAGCGACGCCTGTTGTTTAAGGCGGCTATGACTGCCGGTATCAGGCTTTTCCCAAAGCGAGCCCTGTTGCACCTCAGTGTTCTGTACCGGTGCTCGGAGCGGGGCATTATGGTGAGGTGGTGATTGAGTAGGTGTGATGTCCTGTGATATTGAGATTGCAATGCGTGCGATGGCTTTGTTGTTGAGTTCTGTGAGGTTGGTTGTCGGGAGACCAATTATCCTGGCAGCATTTGTGATTGTTCAGATGCTGTAAACACCTCCCTGTTCCTGTGAACACGCTCATAACCAGACTGAGAAACCCTGGGTTGACTTACAGAGTTGATAACCACCTTCATAGGACCGCTTAGCGGGATCTCGTTTGTTAGGGTTAGTGAAGATAAGGAGAAGATACCCTGGGTATGATGAACTCTCTTCGTAGAACAGGCCTCTGGTCAAACACGGGTTGAAGGAGCATCAGCAGGTCTGCATTATATGTCTGCTGTATGAAATGGCTGTATTGTCACAGCACTACTCTCTGTTCTACTGTCTGTTCTACTGTCTGTTCTACTGTCTGTTCTACTGTCTGTTCTACTGTCTGTTCTACTGTCTGTTGTACTGTCTGTTCTACTGTCTGTTCTCCTGTCTGTTCTACTGTCTGTTCTACTGTCTGTTATCCTGTCTGTTCTACTGTCTGTTCTACTGTCTGTTCTACTGTCTGTTCTACTGTCTGTTCTACTGTCTGTTCTACTGTCTGTTCTACTGTCTGTTCTACTGTCTGTTCTACTGTCTGTTCTACTGTCTGTTCTCCTCTCTGTTCTACTGTCTGTTCTACTGTCTGTTCTCCTGTCTGTTCTACTGTCTGTTCTCCTGTCTGTTCTACTGTCTGTTCTCCTGTCTGTTCTACTGTCTGTTCTACTGTCTGTTCTCCTGTCTGTTCTACTGTCTGTTCTCTCTGTTCTACTGTCTGTTCTACTGTCTGTTCTACTGTCTGTTCTCCTGTCTGTTCTACTGTCTGTTCTACTGTCTGTTCTCCTGTCTGTTCTACTGTCTGTTCTCCTGTCTGTTCTACTGTCTGTTCTCTCTGTTCTACTGTCTGTTCTACTGTCTGTTCTACTGTCTGTTCTCCTGTCTGTTCTACTGTCTGTTCTACTGTCTGTTCTACTGTCTGTTCTACTGTCTGTTCTCCTGTCTGTTCTACTGTCTGTTCTCCTGTCTGTTCTACTGTCTGTTCTACTGTCTGTTCTCCTGTCTGTTCTACTGTCTGTTCTCCTGTCTGTTCTACTGTCTGTTCTCCTGTCTGTTCTACTGTCTGTTCTACTGTCTGTTCTCCTGTCTGTTCTACTGTCTGTTCTCTCTGTTCTACTGTCTGTTCTACTGTCTGTTCTACTGTCTGTTCTCCTGTCTGTTCTACTGTCTGTTCTACTGTCTGTTCTCCTGTCTGTTCTACTGTCTGTTCTCCTGTCTGTTCTACTGTCTGTTCTCTCTGTTCTACTGTCTGTTCTACTGTCTGTTCTACTGTCTGTTCTCCTGTCTGTTCTACTGTCTGTTCTACTGTCTGTTCTACTGTCTGTTCTACTGTCTGTTCTACTGTCTGTTCTCCTGTCTGTTCTACTGTCTGTTCTCCTGTCTGTTCTACTGTCTGTTCTACTGTCTGTTCTCCTGTCTGTTCTACTGTCTGTTCTACTGTCTGTTCTACTGTCTGTTCTACTGTCTGTTCTCCTGTCTGTTCTACTGTCTGTTCTCCTGTCTGTTCTACTGTCTGTTCTACTGTCTGTTCTACTATCTGTTCTACTGTCTGTTCTACTGTCTGTTCTACTGTCTGTTCTACTGTCTGTTCTACTGTCTGTTCTACTGTCTGTTCTACTGTCTGTTCTACTCTCTGTTCTACTGTCTGTTCTACTGTCTGTTCTACTGTCTGTTCTACTCTCTGTTCTAATGTCTGTTCTACTGTCTGTTCTACTGTCTGTTCTACTGTCTGTTCTACTGTCTGTTCTACTCTCTGTTCTAATGTCTGTTCTACTGTCTGTTCTCCTGTCTGTTCTACTGTCTGTTCTCCTGTCTGTTCTACTCTCTGTTCTACTGTCTGTTCTACTGTCTGTTCTACTATCTGTTCTACTGTCTGTTCTACTGTCTGTTCTACTGTCTGTTCTACTGTCTGTTCTACTGTCTGTTCTACTGTCTGTTCTACTCTCTGTTCTACTGTCTGTTCTACTGTCTGTTCTACTGTCTGTTCTACTGTCTGTTCTCTCTGTTCTACTGTCTGTTCTACTGTCTGTTCTACTGTCTGTTCTCTCTGTTCTACTGTCTGTTCTACTGTCTGTTCTACTGTCTGTTCTACTGTCTGTTCTACTGTCTGTTCTCTCTGTTCTACTGTCTGTTCTACTGTCTGTTCTACTGTCTGTTCTCTCTGTTCTACTGTCTGTTCTACTGTCTGTTCTGCTGTCTGTTCTACTGTCTGTTCTCCTGTCTGTTCTACTGTCTGTTCTACTGTCTGTTCTGCTGTCTGTTCTATTGTCTGTTCTACTGTCTGTTCTACTGTCTGTTCTCCTCTCTGTTCTACTGTCTGTTCTACTGTCTGTTCTACTGTCTATTCTATTGTCTGTTCTACTGTCTGTTCTCCTGTCTGTTCTCCTGTCTGTTCTACTCTCTGTTCTACTGTCTGTTCTAATGTCTGTTCTCTCTGTTCTATTGTCTGTTCTACTGTCTGTTTTACTGTCTGTTCTAATGTCTGTTCTCTCTGTTCTATTGTCTGTTCTACTGTCTGTTCTCCTCTCTGTTCTACTGTCTGTTCTCTCTGTTCTACTGTCTGTTCTACTGTCTGTTCTAATGTCTGTTCTCCTCTCTGTTCTACTGTCTGCTCTCTCTGTTCTACTGTCTGTTCTACTGTCTGTTCTAATGTCTGTTCTCTCTGTTCTACTGTCTGTTCTACTTTCTGTTCTACTGTCTGTTCTACTGTCTGTTCTCTCTGTTCTACTGTCTGTTCTACTGTCTGTTCTAATGTCTGTTCTCCTCTCTGTTCTACTGTCTGCTCTCTCTGTTCTACTGTCTGTTCTACTGTCTGTTGTAATGTCTGTTCTCTCTGTTCTACTGTCTGTTCTACTTTCTGTTCTACTGTCTGTTCTACTGTCTGTTCTAATGTCTGTTCTCCTCTCTGTTCTACTCTCTGTTCTACTGTCTGTTCTACTGTCTGTTCTACTGTCTGTTCTCTCTGTTCTCCTCTCTGTTCTACTGTCTGTTCTCTCTGTTCTACTGTCTGTTCTAATGTCTGTTCTCCTCTCTGTTCTACTGTCTGCTCTCTCTGTTCTATTGTCTGTTCTACTGTCTGTTCTACTGTCGGTTCTACTGTCGGTTCTAATGTCTGTTCTATTGTCTGTTCTACTGTCTGTTCTACTGTCTGTTCTACTGTCTGTTCTAATGTCTGTTCTCTCTGTTCTATTGTCTGTTCTACTGTCTGTTCTCCTCTCCGTTCTTCTGTCGGTTCTCTCTGTTCTATTGTCTGTTCTACTGTCTATTCTAATGTCTGTTCTCTATGTTCTATTGTCTGTTCTACTGTCTGTTCTCCTCTCTGTTCTACTGTCTGTTCTACTGTCTGTTCTCCTCTCTGTTCTACTGTCTGTTCTCCTCTCTGTTCTACTGTCTGTTCTCTCTGTTCTATTGTCTGTTCTACTGTCTGTTCTCCTCTCTGTTCTACTGTCTGTTCTCTCTGTTCTATTGTCTGTTCTACTGTCTATTCTAATGTCTGTTCTCTATGTTCTATTGTCTGTTCTCCTCTCTGTTCTACTGTCTGTTCTCTCTGTTCTACTGTCTGTTCTACTGTCTGTTCTCTCTGTTCTATTGTCTTTTCTACTCTCTGTTCTCCTCTCTGTTCTACTGTCTGTTCTCTCTGTTCTACTCTCTGTTCTACTGTCTGTTCTCTCTGTTCTACTGTCTGTTCTCTCTGTTCTACTGTCTGTTCTACTCTCTGTTCTACTGTCTGTTCTCTCTGTTCTAATGTCTGTTCTACTGTCTGTATACTGTCTGTTCTACTCTCTGTTCTACTGTCTGTTCTCTCTGTTCTACTGTCTGTTCTCCTCTCTGTTCTACTGTCTGTTCTCTCTGTTCTACTCTCTGTTCTATTGTCTGTTCTATTGTCTGTTCTCCTGTCTGTTCTACTGTCTGTTCTCCTCTCTGTTCTACTCTCTGTTCTCCTCTCTGTTCTACTGTCTGTTCTCCTCTGTGTTCTATTGTCTGTTCTACTGTCTGTTCTCCTCTCTGTTCTAATGTCTGTTCTCTCTGTTCTCCTCTCTGTTCTCTTCCTCTCTCTCTTTGTTCTTCTTATTTCCCGGATTGTACGAAGCATAAAGGTGCTATTTGTAATGTTAGCTTATATATATTCTTAAACCCAATTTGTTTTACAGAGGCGCTTAAGAAGAACGCACTGAGGTCAAAGGTCAACCAGCAAGAAGCTGAGAGGGCCCTGTCAAAATGGTTCACCGGGGCAAGAGACAGAGGAGGTCAAAGGGCATCTAGGTTTAGTAAGTTGTTAGCTATATTAGCTATCAGCCAACTACACTTGGTTAAAATAACTAGGTTTAGTTAGTTGTTAGCTACATTAGCTATCAGCTAACTACACTTGGTTAAATTAACTAGGTTTAGTTAGTTGTTAGCTACATTAGCTGTCAGCTAACTACACTTGGTTAAAATAACTAGGTTTAGTTCGTTGTTAGCTACATTAGCTATCAGCTAACTACACTTGGTTAAAATAACTAGGTTTAGTTTGTTGTTAGCTACATTAGCTAAGAACTACTATACTGACATTGAAGCTATAACATTCAAAAATTGAAACTCAATTGCAATGCCAAAATATGTGTTCTGTATAAAGTTCAAGGAGAAGATGGCAAAAAAATATAGTTCATTGAATTAACAATTATCAAATGCTGTTTACTATTTAAAAATAGTTGTCCCTAACATAGTTACTTTTTGAATGAGATATATAAACATTTAAACTTTATACTGCATTATCATCTTCTCAGTCAGGCTAGTCATTATCTGTTGAGACTGTTTCTTTAGTCAATCTGAAACTTGATAGTGTGACACGAAAATAAAAATACATTTTTGATAAAGTTACTCATTAATGATAAGCTTCTACTAATTCTGAAATACTGACATGTGAAATTCAAGAAACACGTCTTTAAGAAATAATTAACTTAAACATTTGACGAGTAGAGAATTTGGGATTATATTTCTAAATCCAGGTTGCTGGAAATTACTTATGTCTTTCCTCTTTTTGTTTAATAATAATTAAATATTTTTTTATGAAAACATGAAATAGTGGAAGAAACATACAAATATAACTAATGTCGTAATAATATAATACATTTCAAAATGTAGCTCCTTGTACTAAATGAGCAAGGAAGATGTGTCATTTCAGGCTACTATCTTGCAACTCAGAATTAAAGAATACTTTTTTCTTCCAGATGTTCAGAAAAGTCTTAGTCATATAATTTTGAAAAAAATAAAAATAAAAGCACATTAGTATTTACCTAAACTGATTTATTGACATAATTTAAACATACACATAAGAAACATTGGACCAAAACTCATTTTAATTCAACCTGTTCAAGACAAAAGAGATTCTCATAAACACACAGTGTTAAAAATCTGTTTTGTGTGAGTAACAAAGACAAACACGCCCTCATAGTTAAACTCTGAGGTCAAAGATTTCCTGTAAATGGAGAGGGGAGGAGCCACACTGACCAGGTGATCTAGGTACAGGAGAACAGGGAGTAAACCCTGTAAGTAGTGTTCAGTCAGCTCAGACTCCATTTAGAGTCAACGGAGCAGGAGGAAAACTAAAGAGTGAAGCAGGGTGAGTGTTAATCCAACATTTTATTACTTTACTGTTAAACTCTCTGAGTCAGTTTTGTCCCTGTGGACTGTAGAGGAGAGAAATGTTAGAATGAACTCAACAGTTTGATTCATCTGTGAACACAAAGTCGTGACTGGCTGAATAATACTCATTTAACCTGCTGTAACCCAAGAAAACAAGCAGAGATTTAAAGAGAACTGACCAGGTGGATGCTGGATGGTTCTATAATACTCTATACTGTGTGTGTGTGTGCGTGTGTGTGTGTGTGTGCGTGTGTGTGTGTGTGCGTGTGTGTGTGTGTGTGTGTGTGTATGTGACTCTTGTACAAACTTGTTTTCTTTACATGTTCTGAGCTCACAGTCAGTGTTCCTGTTTTACCTCTCAGACTGACTTCAGATCAGAAGATGAATGATTGTGTGGAGGAAGAGGAGGACAGAGCAGAGTCTCTGGTCTCTGGCTATCTGTCTATGAAGAGTGACCGGTCTAAAGGTGGTCCTCCAAACTTCAGTAATGAACCTGGACCCTCAGACACAAAGTAAGAGACTGTTTTTTACTGTAAGATGACCTGATGGACGATGATGCATTGAGGATGAAGACTAAATTTTCTGCTTAAAGATTCATATTCCTCAAAATGTAGCTTCATGTTGTACTAATTGATCAAGGAGATGTGTAATTTCTGGCTACTATCTATATTTGGATTATTAGAGGAAAATGAAAACTCAGGAAAATGGTTTAAATTATTTTTTATTATGCAACAGAAAATAGTTTTTTCTTTCAGATGTTCAGAAGAATCTTAGTCATATATCTGAAAAAAAAACAGAAATATTACAGAAAAAGCACATTAGTTTTTAACCAAATTGATTTAAACATAATCTCATTTTAATTCAACCTGTTCAAGACAAAAGAGATTCTCATAAACACACCTTGTTAAAAAGCTGATTTGTGTGAGCAACACACACTAACACGCCCTCATAGATAAACTCAAAGGTCAACGATTTCCTGTAAATGAATAACAGAGCAGAAGGATGAAGACTGTAGACTGAAGCAGGGTGGTAGTGGGGCAGCTAAGCTGAAATATTTCTAACAATTGTGCATTTTGCGATAGAAGCAACAAATTTGGCACAGATGTAGGTTTATATGTAATGAAAAGATGTAGATATCGGGGCACTGTAAATTTGGCCCCCGGGGGCCGTGGCAGCCATTTTTCAAAATGGCCACCAAATAGGCGCTAAATATTCCAAAATGTTGCAGAATATGTTCATTAGCAGTGAAATTGACAATCGTCTGTACGGCACTTTGAATTGCATTTGACTTGTTTGAATGGTGCTATATAAATAGAGTTTGACTGATAGCGTTCCATCGGTGCATTTCTTTTATCAGTAGCAGTAAAACTGACAGAGATATCGCTGGACAAAGGTCTGGGTCACCAGTAACTTCTTATCACAGTTAAAGCGATACTGAACTTTGGTCGAACTTTGGGTTGTATTGCTAACTAGCTGTGATATATGACCAACTAAAGGAGATAATTATCATCAACTGCTCTGTGAGCAGATTACTTTTTTTAATGTGTTTTTCTCTCTCTCTATTTACTCCCTTGCCAGCGAAACAGGTTGCCAAGGTTGCTTTCACCCATGACCCGTTCTGGGGGTTAAAACAAACTCAGGTCTGTTTGCTTGGTTAGTACAGTTTGTTTGGGCTGGTATGAAAGCTCATTCAAACTCTGGTGAAGACCAAACAACCAAACTCTGGTCCACCTTAAAAGGTGGGTCTCGGTTCACTTCCAAGTGGACTCTGGTGTGTTTCGTTTCTGGTGTGAAAGCAACCGATCCAACCACCAGCAGATATGTGATTTATCATTATTTATAAAGCTAAACTACTAATAAATCAATCTGCTGATGGTGAAATCTGTTCAGGAAGTGATGTCATTGATCTGTATTTAAGGTCATGTATAGAAGCACGTCAGCTGTTAAAACTGCTGTGCTTGTATCTGACTCTGTGTACTTTGTCAGTTCATTAACTCCATTAAAAAGTGTGTAGCGTTGTTTAGCATTATTGCATAGAGCAGATTAATAATCAATCATTAATTGATATTAAAATATGTATCTATAATAAATAACCCCAAATTATTAATCATAAACCCATGCATTGTCATAAAAGGTGAAGGAGAGTAGTGACACTCAGCTTTAAATATCACACACAATTAGTTGCAATACCAGACTTTACCCAGGCGCCATCCAGTTTTATAAAAATAGGGAAAAATTCACAATTTGATATCAATCAATTGAGTCTCTTAATCTCAGGGTTGCTACAGAGTTCTTGGGCATGGTGAACAGTGATTTGATTTGTTTATATACACACACAAAATCAAGTAACCAAGTTCTTTATACATGAAGTGTTTATTTGACTAACTAGAATATAACTGAATAAATGAGAAAACAAAAGGAAAAAGGAATAAAATGAATAAAGGATAATTAAAGGAATACAGGGAATACAATGATGAACATTCATGGATAGAAACAAATTAAATGTGACCAGGTCAATTCAGTGACTAATATCCCTCTGATTGGATTTGACATTTTCTTATCAACTAAATTGAATTTTGATATTAATGTACCATTCAGCAGCAGAGAGTTTAAGAAGCACCAGGGAAGATTGCGAAGCAAAAGCAGTAAATTTAGGCGTGGTCTAATTCAAGTTTAGAATTTATGGATGAATTTCCTAATTCTTCTTTCGTTTAACATTGATTATCCATTTTTGTAAACTGACCTTATTTATTAATTGACTATACATTTGTTAATTAATCTAGTCATCAAACTCTTTCTCTTCTGAAAATGCATCTATACATCACCCTCGCTGAGTAGGCTGGTGTGGAAGGAGGTTGTGCGGTTTGGAGTAGAGTGGTGGCAGATTCTGTCTGGAACACGGCATTTTGGATCTTTTGGATCCAGTTGGTTCGACCCGGATCGAGTCGTTTCTCTTCCTCAGTGGCTCTCTTTGGCGTCCTCGGGCATCCTCGGATATGGTCGACTGGCATGTCCTCGATGCATTTTTCCATCTCCGTCTGTCTCTGTCTTGTGCAGCATCTCTGTCTTCAGACCCCCCTCCCCCCCCCCCCCCCTCTCGTAGCTGGAGGGGTCACTCAGTTCAAAATGCTCTTGACTTAAAGTTTTCCTTTAAAGTCTCTTTTCTTCACACTGGCTGGTACCACCAGCAGGTCGTGGATACAGTAGGACTGTCTCGGCCCTCAGGGCATAGCGGCAAGGCGACAGAGTAGCAAGAGAGATGGTTTGGCAGGTTCTTTAGCCAAACAACTTCATCTGCTTCAAATAGATATCCGAAACTAAGGACATAAACCACTGAATAAAACTTGATCAATTGAATTAAAATGGATACACAAATTACACGACACAGATAAACCTTGTTATCGAAACATGTAGGTATACAAACATCACACAGACAGGCGTATACATGTTGATATAGAAGTGTGCTTCTTACACGGTCAATGAAGGGATAAGATATCAAATAGTCATCAAGTGTGGATGAGAGCAATGAAGTAGACATGCGGTGAGTGTGTCTGTGACCACAATGGAATGTGGTGCATGTCACAAATCAAGAAGGCCTGGTATCTTCATCGCTTCTCTGAATCTGACCTTTGACACGTAACTCAGAGCAAAACGGGGTTTGGGTCATAAATTGAGGGTTTGCCAACTCCAATAGCGCCCTAGGGGTCATATAAGCAGTTTCTGGAAGAAGTTTGAGAATTAGGCTATAGATGGTCATTGTTTTCATTATCACATTTTATATTCTTCATCTTTCAATCATCATTGGCTACAAGTGTGACAGTGATTCCACAGTAATATGCCTCATGCACGTGTCCGTGCACTCCCCGATGTTCGCACTATGCATTTGCGCCAATCATCTGAAAGCGTGCAAAGGGGCTTTTGTACAGTCCTGTCTCTACTATTATTCATCATAATGTGGCTGATTTGTAGTCTAATAATACTAATAGTGCTTATAATCAGTTATTAATCAAAGAACATAAATATACACATCAGAAGCATTAAAGTGCTGCATAAACTTTTGTCAGTCACAGAGTTTGATTTCCCCTCGTGGGTCCTGATGATGAACTGATGACAATCAGAGAGTTACCTGTCAGTCTCTATAACTTCATGTTTACTCCTCTGGTTGGTTTGTAAAAAGTCAGTGTGAACAGGAACCGGACCAGAACTAAACTACAACAATGTATAATTTTTTTCACTTGGTCCGGACCAAATGAACCCAACTACAGATTCAAGATTCAAGATTCAAGATTAAAGATTCCTTTATTGTCACTACACAAAGTACAGCGAAATTTGAAGCAGTCCTGATGGTGCAATCACGCATAACATACAGTATAAAAGAAGTTTCACCTAAACTACTATAAAATAAGTAAATATATATATATATAAACGAAAAGTAAATATATATATATATATCTAACTCAAAATGTTGGCCTATGATACAATATATACAATACAATTACAGTACGGTCGAGGCAGTATACAGTACAATCAAGTCAGTGAATTATTGCACAGTAATTATAGTACATATATTGCACATGAATCAGTAGTGCAGTAGATAAATCACAAGAAATGATATATCTGAAAAAATAAGGTGCGGTAGGATGTAAATAAGGTGCGGTAGGATGTAAATGTAAATAAAGTGCGGTAGGATTTAAAAATGTAAGAGTCCTGATAAGTGTCCGACAGTGTTTTGATCCGGTCCTTTCTGTTCAGTTTTTGTGTGAGTGACTGGCAGTGTTCAGCTCACGTATGACGCTGGGGTAGAAGCTGTCCCTGAGTCTGTTAGTCCGTGATGTGATGGACCTGAACCGTCTACCAGAGGGCAGCAGTTCAAACAGCTGATGTCCAGGGTGGGAAGGGTCCTTCAGGATGTTGGCTGCTCTGCTGAGGCAGCGGGTGGTGTAAAGTTCCTCTAGAGAGGGCAGTGGGCAGCCAATGATTTTTTGAGCGGAGTTGATGACCCTCTGAAGGGCTTTTTTTGTGTGCTGCTGAGATGCAGTATGTCAGCACACTCTGGATGGAGCAACAGTAGAAAGACACAAGCAGCCGCTCTTGCAAGTTGTTCTTCCTGAGGATCCTCAGAAAGTAGAGTCGCTGCTGTGCCTTTTTGACTTTCGAAGTGGTGTTTGTAGTCCAGGAGAGATCCTCAGCAATGTGTGTTCCCAGGAATTTGAAGGCAGGGACCCTCTCTACAAAATCTCCGCTGATGTACAGTGCAGTGTGATCTGTGCTGTGTTTACGAAAGTCTTTTATGAGTTCTTTCGTTTTGGAAGCGTTCAGGGCCAGATTGTTTTCTGTGCACCACCCTGCCAGTTTTTGGACTTCATCCCTGTAGGCGGTCTCATCATCTCCTGAGATGAGTCCGACCACAGTTGTGTAATCCGCAAACTTGATGATGGTGTTGGTAGGGTGGGTGGGGGTGCAGTCGTGAGTGTAGAGGGCGTAGAGAAGGGGGCTCAACACGCAGCCTTGTGGGGCTCCAGTGCTGAGTGTGAGGGTGGAGGAGGTGTGGGGGCCTAATCTGACCGTCTGGGGGCGGTTAGTCAGGAAGTCCTTGATCCAGTGACAGATATGTTGGGAGAGTCCTAAGTCAGTCATCTTGGAAACCAGTCTGTCCGGGATGACTGTGTTGAATGCTGAGCTGTATTCTATGAAGAGCATCCTCACGTAGCTGCCCTGCCGTTCGAGGTGGAGCAGTGCGGTGTGTAGGGCAGTAGTGATGGCGTCCTCAGTAGACCTATTTGATCTATAGGCAAATTGATGTGGGTCGAAGGTGGCTGGGAGGCTGGCTTTGATGTGCTGCTGGACCAGCTTCTCGAGGCACTTCATGATGACTGGGATTAGTGCGACTGGACGGTAGTCGTTGAGGCCGCTGACGACAGGTTTCTTTGGCAGTGGGATTATTGTTGTTGATTTCAGGCAGGATGGGATGATGGCTTTGAACAGGGAAAGGTTAAAGATCTTTGTGAAGACCCCTGAGAGCTGGTCTGCACATTCTCTCAGCACCCTTCCTGTTACTCCATCCGGGCCTGCAGCCTTTCTTGTGTTGACAGCTGAGCACACGCCTCACCTCATGCTCCTGTACCATGAGTGTGTGGCTGTGGGAGGCGGGTGTGGATGGTGTGACTGTCTCTGCAGACTATGCTGCTCTCACCTCGAAGCGGGCAAAGAAGCAATTAAGTTCCTCTGCCAGTGAGGCATTTGCATCAGCGGTCTTGTGGTTGCTGGTTTTGTAATTGGTGAGGTGCTGGATACCCTGCCATATTCGCCGCGGGTCGTTATAGGTGAAGTGGTCCTCAATCTCCTCTTTGTAATTTTCTTTTGCAACTTTGATGGCTCTCTTAAGGTTGGCTCTAGCCACGCTGTAGAGGGTTTTGTCCTTGGACCTAAAGGCAGCATTACGAGCCTTTAAGAGAGTTCTGACCTCCTTTGTCATCCAGGGCTTCTGGTTGCTGTGCACCCGGATGCGTTTGTCGACAGTGACATTGTCAACACAGTTTGTAATGTAGCAGAGTACTGTTGATGTGTACTCCTCCAAATCCTGGTCCTCAAAAATGTCCCAATTGGTCCGTTCAAAACAGTCCTGAAGCTGCGAGGAGGCTCCTTCAGGCCATGTCTTAACAGTTTTAATGGTGGGGGGGGCTTTCCTTCTTTGGGGGGTGTATGCTGGGGTTAGGAGTATGGATATGTGGTCTGACTGTCCCAAGTGAGGTAGTGATGTTGTCCTGTAGCCATTCTTGATGTTTGAATAGGCCTTGTCCAAAGTATTTTTCCCCCTGGTTGCACATCTAATGTGTTGATGGAATTTCGGGAGAACTGCTTTCAAGTCTGCATGGTTGAAATCACCAGCTATGACGTGGACAGCCTCGAGATAGGTGTTCTGTTGAGAGTTTATGGCGTGTAGTAGGTAGCCCTGAGCTATGCTAGCGTTAGCGTCCGGTGGGATGTAAACAGCTGTAACAATTACGGCGGTAAACTCCCGAGGTAGGTAAAAAGGCCTGCATTTGACCATCAAGTACTCCAGTGTTGTTACACCAGTCGTTGTGTACATAGATGCAAACCCCACCACCTTTGGTCTTACCGGAGTTTTTGTTTCTGTCCCAGCGGAACGCTGTGCGGCCTGCTAGCTCCATGGCGGCGTCGGGTATGAGCGAGTTTAGCCACGTCTCTGTTATTAGTAAAATGCAGCAGTCTTTTATGAGGTTGTTCGTTGAAATCTGTAGCTGTAATTCGTCCATTTTGTTGGCGATGGATCTGGCGTTGGTGAGAAATACGCTGGGAAGAGGTGGTTTAATTGGTTGTTTCTTTAGCCTAGCGAATAGGCCCGACCGGCATCCGCGCTTCTGCTTCTTGTCTCTCCTCCGCCTTTGTCGCTTGCCAACGCCGAAAACAATCCACGGAGAGCCCGGTGGTCTGGCGATCTCCTCCGGTATGTTGTTTGACTGCAGAAATTCGCTTGTAATTGCTTGATTGGTTGCTTGTCCAATATTTAAAATGTCTAGTTGACTGTAGCTGTAGTTTGCCCGACACAACGTAACATTAACGAACAGACAAACACATAAAAATACACTTAAGGAGCACCGAACTGGAGAGCTTAGAGCCGCTGCGTCTGTGCGCGCCACCATCTTACTCAGGTGTGAAATCACCCTTAATCACACTTTTAGCACATAAACAAACATGAACAGGGGATTCTGCTAACATGTAAATAAGAAGTTCTGTAGGCCCTGTGATTTGAATTTGGTAATAAAGTGGAATCAACTCTAAAATGTGGAATATCGTGGAATTTGCCAAAATGTGGATACAATTGATAAAACTCAGGCTTTTCTCTGCCATTATAAGTGTTTTTTCACAGCGTCTGAGCGAACTGAGCAGAAAAAAACTATGCTGCTATGTTTTGGTGTCCTTTACCAAAGGTCCTCTGTGCTCTGTGCTGGTGTTTCATCGAGAGCGAGGCTCAGCTCCTCCTCCACACACACTGGTGGCTATTTAGCGCGAGACCTACGAAAACATGAAGACTCTGACATGTTCCCGCGATACCAGTCCATCTATCCCCTAAGTCAAAAACGGCTTTCTGGCAGGACCTCGCAAATATGTTGTGCTGATTAAACGTTCAGAGGACGCACCCTACAGTATTTTTTTCCCTGAAAATGCTACATTATTTTTCATACCGTCTACCTGAATATACCTGTATTCACCCTCTGTCTGAAACGCTCCTTTTATCCACAACGAAAAATTGCTTCAAAGCCCGGCGCTCTTCCTTGGGGCTTGGTTTAGCAATATCTAAAGATATTCCTCTACAGTTCAGTAATGAACCTGCACCCTCAGACACAAAGTAAGAGAGCTGCTATATTCCAATTTCTACACAAATGTATTTGCCAACTAAAATTTAACAGACATCTGTTAAATAAACTCTTCCTCTTAGTATCTGTGACAGCTGTCAGTCACCTAGAAAAGATGTAATCTAATCTAAGAAAACAGCTACAAACCTTTAAACCTCATTATTGTTGACAGTAGCAGTAGTTTGTATGTTTAGATCAGGGGTCTCCAACTTTTTTTTCTCTGAGAGCTACTTTGACAAAATGAAAGTGGCCGAGAGCTACTCATATTTTATATTGTTAGTAACATTTATTCACATCGCTCAGCTCCACCCAAACCAGCTGAATAAGCTTCTTTTGTGTGAACATTTAGAAAATGTTGATATCCAACACTCACATTTTGTATCAAAACATCTTAAATTCAGCAGCATGTGCATGTTTTTTTCTGTATGCATTTCTTTACATTTGCAATGTGTCAAGCTCACAGTATTAAATACACATCAGATTAATGTCATAGAAAACAAAATGTTACTTATTTTACTTGTCCTTATTTTCTGTCTGTCCACATATCACTGTATCACATCACATCCCTTCATCATCTGTAGTTCACATGCATGTATTACATGCATTCAGTCTTTTTAACAGTCAGTGAGATGACTGGCGCTGCATGGAGTCAACAAGAGAGGTGTTTGCTGGAGTGTATCCACTTAGGTTCACTCTTACTGAGTCATTTAAATGTTCATCTGTCAGTCTTTTTCTGAACTTAGATTTGCTGGAGTGAACCGACTCATCAAACGGCTCTTCATTTTACCACTTCTACCTTTTATAATTCAGCCAAATTTAGCGTTGTTTTGACCTATGATTAGTATGTGTGCACATATATCACTTAAATTAAGTTAATTAATCCAAATGCTGCTTCGTTTCCGACTGTCACTCATCTTGTCTGCTGTTAGCGCATCGCACCAAACTCCTCTCTCTCTTTCTCTCCTCCTCTCCCTCCTGCTCTGTACCTGTAGAGTAGACCGTCAGCGCACCCCCGCCCCTCCCTGCTTGACCGTATGATCCTTGTCTGTCATCAGTGGCACCGCACGCACGTCATTAACACAACATTCAGTCACAGTCAGTGCGTGCATGGTGTGCCCGTGGCGCGGAGAAGATCATCCTATCATTCTGCCTTGTATTAATTTACAAAAAAAAACGGCTCTCGAACGGGAGCTGGTTCCCATCATTCACTTGAAAGAGCCGGCTCGTTCGCAACTGACACATCACTATTACATATTCTTTGAACCTTTGAACATTTTGGAGACCCCTAAAATTTAGACGGAGCTCCATGGTGACTAGTGCTATTTTTAGAACATGCCTTGCGGGCGACTCACGTGGACCTGGCGGGCACCAGGTTTGCTACCTCTGGTTTAGAGCTACCTTAATGACCTAAAAAGAGAATTTATCAAGGATTCAAGCAATATGAATAAAATCATCTTGGTGTTTGCAGAGTTCAGTACAGACAGAGAGCAGAGTCTCCAGTACCCAGCTGTCTGTCTATGAAGAGTGACTGGTCCCTACCGGAACCTCTGAACTTCAGTAATGAACATGGACCCTCAGACACAAAGTAAGAGACTGTTTTTACTGTAAGCTGAACTGATGGACGATGATGCATTGAGGATGAAGGCTAAATGTTCTGCTAAAAGATTTATATTCCTGATGCAGAACTATTAGTGCAGATACTGTTTCAAACTAAGATGGATCTTAGTCTGGGTTTTATAGCCACAAACTACTGATTGTATTTCTGTAACAAAACACCTGAGAACCTCCATTTCACAATTCACACTTCATGAAAATATTCATATTTCTGCCCGACGTTGAAGTCGCTGTAAAGATTTACAACTATTCAAAATTTGAAAGAATGTGCTTCAAATGTGTAATTAATTTTCTCACATTTGTCCTCAAAATACTGTGTTGGTTTGACTTTTCCTAAAATCAGCTGTTATGACAGCTTTTTTTAAAGTGGGTTTGTACGTATACTCCCGTGTACTGGGAAGTAAAATTACTGCTTTTGTGAATGGAGTCTGGTGGCTTTGAAGAGAGCGATATAACGGCTTCAGTTCCCCGTCAGAAAGGGCTGTCTGACGGTGAGGTAAAGCAGCTGTGGACGGGAGCAGCAGAAAAACGTATTTTAGCTACCTAAAACAAAAAATAATCAATATCTGTTTAAGTGTACACTATATTTAAAATATTTTCGCTGCTTTACCTCGCCATCAGACAGCGCTTTCTGACGGAGAACTGAAGCCTTTATGTCACTGTCTTCAAAGCCACCAGACTCCATTCACAAAAACAGCAATTTTCTCTCTCAGAACACAGGAGTTGCTGGTCTACCGCTGCATCCATCGGTTAGTTAGTTTGTGTTATTGTGTGACTTTCTGATCTGTAATAACGTGGCGTCCTAAGCAGTACATCGCTTAGCTTCCTGCCGGTACTCCTGTCTGCTTCTCCTGACTGGGAGCACGCCAACCGCCATCTAAGTTACTGTGTGTAACGTTAATTCACTGACTATAAGGATGTATATATACTGTACATGTAGCAGTGTCATCATCTAAGTTACTGTATTAATACACTGACGATAAGGATGTATATATACTGTATATGTAGCTCCGTCATCAGGCAGAAACCTACGTGAGGTCACCATGTGGGAGAAAGTATTTAGAAGGGCTTGAAGGGAAAACAGCATTTTGACGCTAAAACATTCGTAGGTAGAGTTTAGATTTGAATACGTAAGGAACACCACTAGGAAGATACAGAATGATATAATAACAAAATCACGGCATGCCAATGCCATGATTTTGTTGATTGTGTGTTTGTATATTAAAGTGGCAGTAGGCAACACTTTTTTGGCATAATTTGGCAAAAATCCAATAATAACCTTTCAACATATTGTAATTCAAGTGGTCTGAGAGAAAACTAGACTTCTGCTCCTCCTCATGTCTCTGTTTTCAGGCTTTAGAAAAATCTAGCCCGTGACGGCAGATTTTGATCAATCACAGGTCATTACAGAGAGAGAGAGCGTTCCTATTGGCTGTGCTCCGGTCATGTGACCAGAACTTGGCTTCCTTCAACAGATTTTACAATGGCGGCCGCATCACAAACTTTCTCATTTTACAGCTAAACAGTAACTACAAGATGATTCTGAGAACCTCTGAGGAGAGAAATAGTCATTACAGTAACAGAATATTTATTCATATTTGATCAGCGCTGCCTAGTTTGACCGTTTGGTCGGAGTTCGCGAGTGATTGACAGCCGTCTCTCATAGACGGCAGCTGGTAGCGGACCTTGTTTTCCTCCGGTAAGTGAAATCCTTCAGATGCCGTTAGGAGCACCGGAGGACCCAGTAGGACACAGAGGAACATGATTTTTTTCAGATTACCTGTTTCATGTACTGCTGTCACGATATAGCGGCCGTTTTCTAAAAATAACTTTTTTAAATCATATTTACGCCGATCTCGCATACTGCAGCTTTAAATTTCTACTAAAATGTATTTACTAACTGTAGTTTAAGAAACTTTTCAAGAAAGAAATTATTAATTTGTGCATTCTTCCTCTTCGTATCTGTGACAGCTGTCAGTCACCCAGAAAAACTGTAATCTAAGAGGACTAATATAAACTTTTAAACCAAATTATTGACAGTAGCAGTAGTTTGTGTGTTTAGAGCTACTGAAATGGTTTTGTCATCAAAGAATTTATCAAGGATTCATGTGATATGAATAAAATCATCTTGGTGTTTGCAGAGTTCAGTACAGACCGAGAGCAGAGTCTCCAGTACCCAGCTGTCTGTCTATAAGAGTGACTGGTCCATGATGAGTCCTCCAAACTTCAGTAATGAACCTGGACCCTCAGACACAAAGTAAGAGACTGTTTTTTCTGTAAGCTGAACTGATGGACGATGATGCATTGAGGATGAAGGCTAAATGTTCTGCTAAAAGATTTATATTCCTGATGCAGAACTATTAGTGCAGATACTGTTTCAAACTAAGATGGATCTTAGTCTGGGTTTTATAGACACAAACTACTGATTGTATTTCTGTAACAAAACACCTGAGAACCTCCATTTCACAATTCACACTTCATGAAAATATTAATATTTCTGTCCTACGTTGAAGTCGCTGTAAAGATTTACAACTATTCACAATTTGAAAGAATGTGCTTCAAATGTGTCATTCATTTTCTCACATTTGTCCTCAAAATACTGTGTTGGTTTGACTTTTCCTAAAATCAGCTGTTATGACAGCTTTTTTTAAAGTGGGGTTGTACGTATACTCCCGTGTTCTGGGAAGTAAAATTACTGCTTTTGTGAATGGAGTCTGGTGGCTTTGAAGAGAGAGATATAACAGCTTCATTTCTCCGTCAGAAAGGGCTGTCTGACGGTGAGGTTAAGCAGCTGTGGACGGGAGCAGCAGAAAAATGTATTTTAGCCACCTAAAATAAAAAAAAAATCAATATCTGTTTAAGTGTACACTATATTTAGAATATTTACTCTGCTTTACCTCGCCATCAGACAGCCCTTTCTGATGGAGAACTGAAGCCTTTACGTCATTGTCTTCAAAGCCACCAGACTCCATTCACAAAAACAGTCATTTTCCCTCACAGGAACACAGGAGTTGCTGGTCTACCGCTGCATCCATCGGTTAGTTCGTTTGTGTTATTGTGTGACTTTCTGATCTGAACTAACGTGGCGTCCACAGCAGTACATCACTTAGCTTCCTGCCGGTACTCCTGTCTGCTTCTCCAAACTGGGAGCACGCCGACCGCCATCTAAGTTACTGTGTGTAACGTTAATACACTGACTATAAGGATGTATAGATACTGTACATGTAGCAGTGTCATCATCTAAGTTACTGTATTAATACACTGACTATAAGGATGTATGTATACTGTACATGTAGCAGCGTCATCATCTAAGTTACTGTATGTAACGTTAATGAACTGACTATAAGGATGTATATATATTGTATTAATACACTGACTATAAGGATGTCTATATTTCAACCAGGAGAGACTCCATATCGAATTAACAATTATTTATTACATGGTTCATGATAAGTAGAATAGTGCAAAGTCTTTGGTGATTAGACTCCATCGTGACGTAGTATATCAAAGGGGGAAGTGATGCTGTGTCAT
Organism: Sebastolobus alascanus; assembly: GCA_916701645.2. Taxonomy (NCBI): domain Eukaryota; kingdom Metazoa; phylum Chordata; class Actinopteri; order Perciformes; family Sebastidae; genus Sebastolobus; species Sebastolobus alascanus. The sequence continues at coordinate 2,696 of CAKAOJ020001130.1, read as the reverse complement.
GCCCAAAACTGCATGTGATTATCATAAAGTGGGCATGTCTGTAGAGGGGAGACTCGTGGGTACCCATGGAACCCATAGAACCCATAGAACCAATAGAACCCATTTACATTCACATATCTTCAGGTCAGCATTCTTCCCGACAAGCTAGCATGACATGGTTGGTATCAATGGATTCATCAGGTTTTCTAGTTTCATATGTTACCAGTATCTTCACTCTAGCTTTAAAACTGAGCCGCTACAACCTCTGAAAAACAGAATATCGTCCGTCAGATTGTTAAGAGGTTAATAAGACAGCCAGATAGGAAATTCAGCTCATTAGTGTTTATGAAAGCAGGAGAGTTAAAATAACGGAACACTGTCATCACAGACTGAATGCTGAATTCAAACAGAAAAGTACCAACACTTTAACTGTTCCCTGTGACCATCTGAGCTTTAAGACAGTGTCGGCCACTCAACAAATCATTTTAGTTATAAAGACATGTCTTCACAGGAAGAGGAGTGATGTCTCTGTGGAGGAGCAGCTGTCCTGCTGTGCTTTGTGTCAGGACGTCCTGAAGGATCCAGTCTCTATCAGCTGTGGACACTGGTTCTGCAGACAGTGCATCACCTCATACTGGGACCAGTCTGCTTCATCAGGAGACTCCTCCTGTCCCCAGTGTGGAGAAAGATCCAGAACAAGAGCTGGACTGCAGACAGCCAGTCAGACCAGCACTGTACAAAGTAAGACTATCTGTCTGATGACGTCTCCGTGTCTGAAAACACTACTTGTTGTTTTAATACAGTGACATGTGTTGTGTCATACAGCACGACCATTTAAGATCATTATAAATATCATTACATTTTAAGTCCACCTGGAATTTAACTGCATGTTTTTTCTGCTCATTCATTTGTGCTCTGTATCACCTGTCCTGTGTTCTCCTTTGAGAGGAAATCTGAACCCTTTGGTTTAATGATAGCACCCCTTGTCTTGGCATTAACCCAGGGGTCAGCAACCTTTACTATCACAAGAGACATTTTTGGAGCAAAAAAACCCCAAAACAAATCTCTCTGGAGCCGCAAAACCTGGCCAAGCAGCTTTGCCTATACAGACATCTCTACAACTGTTAATTTAAAGACAACAGGGACAGTCACATGACCACAGGGACAGTCACATGACCACAGAGACAGTCACATGACCACAGGGACAGTCACATGACCACAGAGACAGTCACATGACCACAGAGACAGTCACATGTCATTAAATATTTGGAAAGAAAGAGGCAACACACTGGGCAAAGGCGTCTTTTTGCTGCAGGCTGTGAAAGAATCTGAGATAATTTTGTTAAAGCTAAAAACAGGTCTGATATAAAGAGTGGTGACCCGATGGGAAGCACCGAGAGACAGGAAGTCATTTAGACTTGGAGGTAAGCGACAGTAATAATTACAGGACACAAATGCAGTGTTTGGCGGACGTCGGTGTATTGTGTTTACTACTGTTGCCAGGCAACCTACTTTCCTCTCCGGTACCACTCGTTGACTTCTTACTTATCCACTTGATATTTAGTTTGTACGTCTCCTGGCGTTTCGGAGCGTACTGCAACAAACAACATGCTGAGCATAAACGTCTCTGTGCATGCTCGTAGTGTGAGCACCATCTACAGAGGACACGCTGTCTCGTGCGAGTATAAACAAAGCTTAATGCAGTGAGCAACCAAGTGCAAATGAGACGCAGGACACTGAAGAAATGTCTCAGGAGATTTGGCCCGAAGCTCCTGCTGGCTTTTCAGCAAATGCAATGTGCTTGTTCTTGAAATGTCTTTCAGTTACTTTTTTGGTTGTTTGCTAATTTCTCGCCACTGATCAAGCACACCGGTAAGCCAGCAGCGGTGAAAGCAAACAAATCTGTCTACGCACTATTAAAGGGGACCTATTATACTTTAGTTCTTTTTCCCTTTCCTTCAGTGTGTTATATAGTTTATGTGCATGTAAAAGGCAAAGTTACAAAACCCAAAGTCCACGCCAAAGGGAGTTACTCTCCCTCACAGAAACACTGCTCCTGAAACACCTCACTTGAAGTCCTTGAAGCCTTTTCTTCCGTAATGTGATGATGTCACCAAGTAACACATTTGCATAACGGCTAGTTTGGCACGCCCTCAAATTAAGCTAGTTAGCGCGGAGCTGGAGTGAAGTCAAAAGTTTAAGTTCATTGACCAAAACAACAGTAAGCCACGGGACCAAAAAAAGCTAAAGGCCTCAAATTCTCCCTCTTGGATTTTTAACCAAAAGCTGCTTTTTTCTCTCAACTCAAAGAATACACCGAATTGAGATTCAGCAAAACTGAAAGGGGCCCGGCCCGTGCGTAGGGCTATGGCATTTTTAGTTTAACTGAAAATTTGTGTTTTTTATTTCAATGCATGTGGGTCACTTTTTGTGAGAATGTCAGAATCCTATTTTACTGATAAACTGATTAAATTTATACATATAACTGTTTTTAACTTAATGTATGTAAACACAAGCAGTGGAAAGGGCTGTTGCTGCTTTTTTTTTCTTCAACCATTAATAGTTTTCCAACCCTGAACCCCAAACCAAGCGGGGGATTTTTCCCTTTTAAAATTGTTTTTTTTTAAGAACCAAACTTTTCAGGGAAAAAATTTTTTTTCCCCAAAGTTTAAAATTTTTTTTCAGCCGGGGGGATTTTGCAGATTTGCCCCGTTTTA